>JAOXYB010100271.1:0-21523 GCA_028565635.1 Phoronis ovalis
ATAAACAATATCGAAAATCGTCACGTAAAAGACGATACCAATGCTGGGTATCCTATAGATAGGATAAACAGCAAAAATTACCAGTCACTGTTTAAGATATTTTGTCAAGCAATTCCCCATATAGAATCCTGATCTCTGAGGTCATAAAGACCATGTTTTGACTAGATGTATGGTACCTTCATATAGTAATGTTTTATACTGTAAAATTGAAGATCACCTTTCTTACATATTTTAATGAATATGCCTTTTATTTCACTTCATGTGACAGCAGGTATTTTGTGTTTGCAAGTACACATTAAAAGCCCATACGAAAAAGTCCATGTTTATGTTTGGATCAATATGGTATGAGCACAGAATGAAATTTGTAATTTAATGCATTAGGCCACACAAAAAAGGAAACATTTTTTTTAAAATTGTATTTCACAAAAAATGGTTTATTAAAAATAATGTAAGTGAAAACACCAAAATTTGAAGCAGCCTAACAAGGTTTCTTTTTGGTCTAGCCTAATAGAAAGTACAGAGTTACACTCACCCATCCACAGCTCCAGCAGAAACAAGCATGTTATTATCTTGAAACATTACTGCTGTGACACTTTGCTGACTTGCCTCTTGCAATGCCTTTCCTCTTTTTTTAAATTTAGAAGTACCGCCAGTCTCATGGCACATATGAGCATTGTGTATCACATTAACGGCTGGAACACTGCCATCTATAATTCACCAATGTTAACTTTTACAACCTTTCCTACTTCTTTTTAAATCAAAAGAACTATATATTATACCTTGTACGTATACAGACATATAATATACATATGTATATATGCACAAGGTATAATAATATATATAGTTCCTTTAATTTTATGTACTTGCTACACTTAGTACTTACAGACTTGGTAACACTGAGGATGTAACAATTTCAAAACTTAAACAGATCATGTATTTGAACCATCAACTAAAAACGAGTACACATCATAATTCAAATGGCAGGTAATTCACTGGTTTTATATGATACAAAGCACTATTTACTAGAATCAGAGAGATGCAAAAATATGCTTAATACATTTTTTTATAGCTGCACAACAAAAATAATTTTATCCTTTAACATACAGTGTAACGGAATAAAGTATACATTGTGTAGCTGGGTCACTTAGGTTCATTGTTAATTATTTCAACCAAGCAACTAGAATTTAAGAGTGTATCACTGCACCTTTACATCTAGTTAGACAGTAACCACAGATATTGACATGCACTTGAATAGCAATATAATAAATCCAAATGTCAACAAGCCAAAAGCAAATTAACCTTTATCAGGGGCCTGTTACATGCCTACTGAACCATAAGGGAATAAAAAGCAACACTAAGTAGAAATCTGATAGGTTTTTACATTAAAGAACATTAAAAAGATTCCATTTAAAGTTCAGCTACTGTTACATAGCCGTTTAAAAATTCAGGAGCTGTGTATATAACAAAATATCTCAAGACACATTTCTACCAACTTTTTGACAAAATCAGCCTCTTGTTTGAAGGAATTTAGAATGTGCAACTTTTCAAATTTATGAAAAACTTTTGAAAATTGCTGTTCAAAGATTCAACATAGTACTATGAAAATTCATGTCTCGTCATTTAAATATATTTTAATTTCAACTTTGGGTAGTTTCTTTATAATTACAACTGGTCAGTAACTACAGTTTCTAGCCACTCCTCCACAACATCCTTGTAGTAAAATTGTTTTCTGGTCCTTCCCCACTTAAGTAATTGTTAATGGAACAGCCCTGTGGTCGATTTGCAATGCTTCAGCAGCAATGCTAAGTGCAAGTACGTACAATAATCTGTAGCAACATATGATCGACTATTGTTCTGGACAACGAATAATAAATTAACAGCAACAGATACACTATAAAATATAGCAACACAAACCTTTGCTAGAGCATCTGCTGTCCCATACCATAACATGTCCATCTCTTGAGCCACTGGCAAAAACCTCTAAAACAGACAGAGTAAATTACAAAGGAAATGTGGGTTATAAGCTTGTCACCAGTGTGAACATCACAAGAAGGGAGTTTGTACGTACACACATAAGAAATATACCATTCTTTTTTAAGTAGAAGTACCTTCAGCATATATCCAAAGGCAGAACAGCCCTAACATAAATAAGCAATTGTGGATGTTAATCTGAAGCCAGTGCAAGTTACAAAACATTTGCAGTCATTCGCTAGGGGGTGCTAAAGTTAATGTTTGATTTTAATACAAGGAAAAATCAAAAACTTTTTGTCATCGTCCTGACATAGGCAAATGAACTAAGCACATCAATCTGACTCTGAAGGCACCTGAATACATTCATCTTCCCTGCAGCTACGTACATCATAACATTTCACATAAATGTTGTAGTTGGTAGTCAATACACCATTATACCTGACAAATTCACATTATCTCTGTAAAAAACAAGTGAAAACTGACCTTTACTATTGTGCTGATAACTAACCACTTTAACACTGCTACAATGACCTTTAAAAATGGCTAGCCTTTCCTTTCTTAGAACATCCCATAATACAATGGTCTGGTCACCTGAAGCAGTCAACAACTTATTTTCTTGGTATACCCAAGCAATGTCAAATACTGCATTCTGGTGAGGAAGCCAAGCTGTAAAAATAAGAAACAAAGATAAGACAATAATTAAAATAGGAGTTAAAAGACACCATGAAACAGAAAGCCTCTCTCACACAGATACCAATATTATTATGACACCTTCAACAGAACTAGCTACATTCAGTGTTTGTAGTTTTAATTCAGTTTAACTACTGAATGTGTAACAGAACTGCAATGATGCTGATGGATATTTAATAAAAGGTTTAACCCTTTTCAATCCAAATATACAGTCACATGCGCTGTGCTATTCACTCACCATATATGTCTATTATAGCAATGCAAAGCTTGAATAAAAAGGTGCTTCTGACATATTGAGAGCTACACGATACTTACACATGGACAGAGACTTCTCCCCCGAGACATTTGTATCGAATAACCTAACACAACCATCTTCATCAGCTACAGCTAACAGGTGCTCCTTACCAGGAACTGAAAGTCAATATATAACATTGATCACTGTCAGCAGAAGAAATTGCAGACAATACTCCAACATACTTCTGGAAAGATTTACGTCACGATATATGAAGCACACATAGTAAACCAGAATTTGTAGAAAGACATTTGTAAATTTCAGTAAGGCATCACTTAATAAAAAATGGCATTAGAAACAATCCACAAGAAGTTGGAGATACTAGAGTAAGGGCTGAAAAGAGAAAGCACACCTAATTTTTTCCAATAAGTGGTTATTATTTGTATAATACTGCAGTTGTAAATTAATTTATATCTTTAAATGGAACAGCATTAAACCATTACTGTATATACGCTGTGAGTGGATTTGCAACCCATTTTACTGTTAAGACCCTTTTGCATGCAGTAATGGATAATTTTTGCAGACATTTGTGTTGAACACTTGCAACTTTTCTCTGCTTTTTAACTGACAAGGTACTGCGATGCAGTCTAAAGCTCTTACGACTTGTTTAAATCAGAGTCACCTTTCTTAAACAACTTCTTCTGTCGAACTTCGTTATATAATGAGTAGAACTAATCCAGGATTTCAAAGTTCTCATGAACGATAGCAAATTCTAACGAGTTTTAATGAATTCTAAAATTTAATTCCAATGGAAAACAACATGCTTTTGACATGATGTTTCCCACATAGTATTATCATGCATATAATAAAGCTAAGATATACTACAGCAGGGTCATGACAGTTGTATTGCAGAAACATGCTAAATGAGTTTTAACGAATTCTAACAAGTTTGTCATTTTAAAATTCCTATGCATCTGGAATCAATCTTCACTGTAATACATGTATTGTGTTAAAACAAAGCAAAAAAACTTGTTAGGGGTGTGAGGCCCCAGCTAAAAACCCTTAACCCATGATAACAATTGCTTTCAAAAGTATATCCCGCAGTAAAAACTTATTTGCGAAAATTACATCCCATGAAATTTTTTTTTTGAAAAGAACAGCGTATGGTAAAAAATGTGAAGTAACTGTTTGTATGGCAAAGCTTTTTCAAGAAATAAACCACGGGTAATTACTTTTAGAAAATATATATATACTCTATGGTAAAAAAGATATTTGAAAAACACTACCTACATTGTAAAAATTGTCAAATAAACAAAAACATATCCCATGATAAAAACCAAAGCTGAAAAAGGTTTATAGATACAATTACACATAGATACAATTACACATAGCATTTTTATTTTTGCTTCTTTGATTTTTAGTTCAGTATTCATTGTAATTTAATAAGCTGTCCTCATTTGTTACATTGTGAAAAGTAAAAATGTCCGAAACAAATCTCAAGTCACCGTACTTGAATTTGTTAGAACTCCATTTGGTTCGTTAGAATGAATCTCATATCCCATTGTTCTAATGAAATGAACTTGTTAAGTAACGAAGTTCTAACGAATTCAGAATGATAATGAATTCAAGAAAGATGATTCTTGTTAAATCTATTACTCTGAACTACTAAACATAACTTATTTCCTTTAATATGAAGATAATACACTATGGTTAAAAACAAATCCTATTTAAAACTAACTTGTTTTTACATAATTTTTTACATAGAATTCTATGATTTAACAGGCTCCATGAAGAAATTGTAGCCCTTGTTTACAAAAACTCCCTTAAAATATTTAATAAATACAAATATTAATAGCATTAAACCTAAGCCAACTCTTTTATGAAGCTACATAGCAGATTCTCAAGTTCCTCTTACTTACCAGTACTAAATCTGCAGGCAAATGGAGGAAGAAGTACCTCCTGAAAAAAAAAAAACTTATTGTAAATGTTTTTATTATAAGAAACTTAAACCTTCAATACAATCACACACCTATTATAGATTACTATAGGCAAGACTAGGGTCCTGTAAAAGTCAAATAATATGACTCAACTGTGTTTATTGTTCAAAACTGGTCTACTGTTAGAAAGGAATATTTTCTAACACAGCCTTTTGCGTAAGGGTAAACTTTGTAAAACAGCACATTAAATATTATATTTAAGAACTAGCATATTTTGTCTCCTTACTTTGTAAGAACAAATTATCCTTCAGAGGTAGCTTATACATGTTCAGAGCCACACTAATGAGTAACACTGACGATCTATGGTTTACAAATAAATACTTGGTATTCAAATTTTGTGGAAAGAACTGCATTTTTCACAAATTATTGAACAAGAAATTTGTCAGAAATGAAACTGGGCAATATGCATTCAACTTGTGTATTCAGACTATATTTGCTATGCGTATTGGCAAAATTCCAATGGCATCACTATGAAACTTCTTCAACCACAACAAAAGAGATCAGGAGTAAAGAATGGGAAATGCTTTAATGCTAGATACCTAACTAGATATCAAGTTTACACCTGGACTAAAATGTTTACTAATATTCAGCAACTTTTAATGCAAGAATGACAGAAATTGTACATGTTTCATCTCTCATCTCAATATTTAAACACAATGTTCTATTTATAACTGTAGTAGGTATGAACATTTACTGAACTAGGGATATAAAGTGACAAGATGGTCAAAATGCTGGGTCAATTCTTTAAATTAGTTAAAGAGACAACATGCTTCATTCAAGTTTTATTCTGATGAAAATTACATCTTGCAAAGTCTGTATATATGATCAAGACATCAGAATAAAACTAAACACCATCAGTGTTCAATAGTGTGTTTTCCAGTATATAGGCACTCTCTATGGTGTTATTTTTTCAACAGGGTATGTTTAGAGCTTCATGGGTTTTTTTTGTTGCTTTGAAACATGTGTGCCCACTTCAGTATAGCCAGCATCCTCATGTACTCGCACAGTACAAGTTGATGAAAACAAAAAGTAATGGGCATAATACAAGCTACTTTCAATTAGAAAATTAACCATTGTGTGAAGCCTAAATTACTGGTTGGTATTTTTTAACTGCCTGTAATAAAATCCTATTGTTCAGAGTTGACACACTTTCTGAATTTACATACTGTTTTAAATGTACATTTGTAATCCACAACTCCAAATTGTGATGGAACAACTACTGCAAATAGTGTTCTCAAACTGTTACAAATATAGAATGTGATCACTATAGATATCGGAATCTGAGAGCTTTTATGAGTTGTTTTTTTGAGACAGTAGAAGCTGTAAAGCATGATATTCTAATCTGATCATCTCAGGGAGCTCAAGAGTGAACAATGAAAGCCAAGGGACAGCTACAGTGAAAATGTCATCTCACATTTAAATCCACATAGCAAATAATCTCAAAAACAATGAGTGGAAAAATATTACCTAGTAATGTCTTGAGAGATCCTTAATTTCCCAATAACATAAATTTCTTGGCACTCAAATAAAACAGCTAACAGAAAAATACTGCTTCATTGCACATCAACAGAATATATAGGACATCTAAATAGCAGGGGTTTAATACCCAAGAGCTTAAATACACCAGTAAGCTTTCATTATGTTCACAATGTATTACCAAAGAAGGATAATATTTGAAGTGAGACACAATGACATTCTGCTATAGACTTGGCAGGGTTCTATTAAACCTTTCATAAATGTATTCAATTATAGTACAATATTTTAAAATCATTTTAATATATAGTGCCATTTCATAACTATTCCTTGCATTAATATTGAAGTACTTTTTTTTCTAACATAGCACAAGTAGAAAAATATGACTAAACTCTTTTAAGAATACAATTTTAATAGAATAGCAATTTAAAGCATTGTGTAGCTTAAACAAAAAGCTCCTGTCATTCATTTCAAACACTAGTCCTTATAAAACAAATCATAACCTTCATGAATGTTCATACATGGTTGGATGCATTTACTTAATCACTAAAATGTCATAAAGCATAAAAGCCATTTTATAGTTAATCTCAAATTTCATACACCCAAGATATTATATATGCTTCTCTTCAGTAATATAGAAACTATAATTTCATACATCAAATAAAAACCTGCATTTACAGAGATATTTTCCCTAAAATTAAAATAATGTAAGGGATAATAAATATACCTCATTTTAATATATGGTGTCTACTAAGTCCAAACAACTTACTGAGTTATAAATGATGTAATATATCCAAATGTTGATACCGCCTTAATTCAAATATCAAACGGCCATTATGACAGACTAGAGACAAAGTAAACCCTTCTAACCACCTATTTCACATATTCATTCCTCCTGTTTAACAAAAATAAATCTTACTCAACAAAGCTGCACAATACATCAAATCCCAATTTATCTTAGTATTATCTGCACAACAACCAAGTACATTTAAGCAGCAACTTGAAACTAGGGGAAGAACAAACAAGTTTTCAAACTATCTGAACAAAAATCAATATTAGCCTATATGGCACCTGTTGATATACATTATAAATATAGCAGAGGGTTATTATATAGGTAATGTGTGTGGTTGAATACCCTGTGTTCAATTATTAGAGGGGGACTAATATGAATATTACTTGTCATCTTAATATTTATTGCTTGAAATGACACCCGAAAACTTTAGTGAGGGTCAACAATACAATATTCCAGTGTACAACAGTTGGGTTGTTTCAGTGGTGGCTTCCCTTAAACATTGCAAACTGAATATCGTGAGATGAGCATTCTACTACCCTGGTACTAGTTAGTTATATTTGTAATCAAGATTTGTTCACAAAATGAAGCAATTGTAACTAATGTTTAAATAATATCTGTATTAAAATGCACATTTTGTATTTGTTTTTAGTATTCTTACAGCTTGTTCATAATTAAAGATATCAGTAAGTTAGCATGAACCACTTGCCTCTGACTTCTTTACACTTGTAAACTGATGTACATTAAAACGGTGCTAAAACATACTCCAAATTCCCTTACGAAACTGACTAACAAACATGCCAGTTGTTACTAATTCTTCAAGTGAAGAAGAATAATTGGGCCAAAAAACTAGCTGCACAGTAGAAAAATCTCAAGTCATTTATTTGACTTTGTAGATGCTCAGTTAACTCTCTCTCTCTCTCTATAAATATATATCTATTTTGTATTGCTGTATACCTCATCAAGTTGAGCTTCCATGCAGAATTCATCATTGCGTAAACATCTGAAATCTTCCAAAATAAAATCTGTTGGCAAGCTTGATCCTAAGAAAACAGAAGATACTTTACCATCAGTGAAAGAAATAATGAAACATTCATTTTATACTTTTTAACACAATATTTATAACTTTAATGACTCCTGTTAATCTTTTACATAGTTAATTATTTTGTACTATATAGTTATTATAGTACATAGACAATTATACGTTTAACAAGCAACACATTTTTAGCCGCGGATTTTAGGATTCTAAACTAACATTTATATGACTTAATTTTCATATTTTACCATCAAGTTAGTTTCCCAACAGGAAACTATCAACAGCCCCTCAGCACTGAATAATGTAGTAAGTGGGAGAAATGCAGTAGTATAATAGAAGACATATTCGTAATTTGGAAAATGGGTCCGGAAAATTTAGCTGAATTGATGAGAAAACAACCAAGAAAGTTTGTTAATTTTATTATGGTTCTTCTCCTACCCTGTTCAGTAAACCTAACATTTTAAAGCAAACATTAAAATAAATTCTAAACACTAATAAAAGTTTGTCATAACAACTAGCGACATCAAATGTTTAAATAATGATGTGAACGTCGGTGCATTTTCAAGCTCGGTGTTGTCACGTCAGCCATTAAAAAGACAACCTCGTGTTTGCTCAAGTCAAGATGTAGACAGAGTTTTGACAACTACAAAATTCGTATTCACACAATACTCACTAATACGAAGACGGTCTTGTCCACTTTCTCTAGTATTCAGTGCAGCAACCAAACTCATAGTAAGTAAATTAGGCCTTCTGAGTTACATTTTGGCGCTTTTGATAAAAATTTCTTGATAAAAACTTTGACAAACTTCTAAAAGCATGCAGACTTCGCGGCACCAACTCCGAGTTAGCGCCAAAGTGACGTCAGTTTAAAAATACAAATTAGAAATCGTGTTCTAATTGGCAATGGTAGCCATTCAACATTAAAATTAAGTAATAAAATATTTTTAATAACATTAAATAGTTTTATATGAAATGTTATAATTTTCAACACTTGATCTCGAAAGAGCGAGTGTTTAAACGTTACTCATCCGCCATATTTACATGCTTGGGATAAGAGCGGCGGATATTTGGTGAACTTTATCGGTCATCATCTTCTTTCGACAACGAAACATTTAACATTTTTGATACTTATAACGCATTGTAATTATCGGACATTGCATCATGCCAGAGAAAGGAAGCAAGGCGCATGCCAAAGGTGGTAAACGATCAGAGTTTCAAGACAAGGAAAAACCTACACAGATTAGGTTTAGCAACATAACTGCTGCAAAAGGTTTGTTTTGTGAGCATTCTATCCGACACTCGTACAGGTCCGATAATACGAAATTATATCTACCATTGTAATAAGTTTTTTGTTGTTTATTTGTCGGTTCCACTGGTAAGAATTTTATACTCGTCTCTAAGACTCTATGTCAGAGATTCTAGAACATTCGTTCTGTTACCATGATAAATAAATGCAATGTCAAGGTCGTTTTACTTCTGCCATCTGACAATCATGTTATCTGGTTTTTGATTTCAGCTGTAGCGGATGCAATACGAACCAGCTTAGGACCAAGAGGTATGGATAAAATGGTAAGTGCATTTTGGTATAAAATCAAATGACGTCCACACCAGGAGCTATTTGTTTTAATAATTTTGAGAGGCAATCAGATCTTCGATTTACAACATCTGCAATATATTTAAGCAGATAGTTGTTATTATTAATGTTATCAGTACTTGTCATTTATTGTCGTTTTTGTAGTGCAGTTCTGTCAATTTTGAGATTAATCGGATGGTGCTGTTGTGCTTCATTTTAGCAAATTATGTTTCATACCACTAGATACCTTTGTATATATTATACTTTCAATCAATACCAACATCTAGATAAGCAAAGCTTCAGTTCCTGAGAAATCATTCTTTAAATGGGACCCATATAGCCAAAAAAAATTAAGGTCACAAATATCGGATATGGCAACTGATTATCCTAAAATTTAGCTCAATTTGAGGTTATCGCTAATGTCGAATTACTAGTGGAAAACACAGTGGACTATGTAAATGTATTAAATCAAAGCGGCTTTACATAAACTACACAGGAATTTTTACACAACTATCCCCCTGTTTACGGGCCTGTTCACTCTAAGAACAATCAACTCCCTGGGGAGCATACAGTGAAGTTGCCGTATTCGGCGCATTACACTTGCAAACTTACAATTCAATCACACCCTAGCAAGTACGTTTGTCAGTTACCGACATCAATAGCTGTTCTTTATCGTCCCTGAGAAATAGACCTCACTATCAGTCCTGATTGCAAGGCATGCATTTAACTTCAGGATGTAACAGAATCAGAAAGGTCTATCAATTCCCCAACATAATTTCGATTTTGAGATTATTTATAATTTTCGTTTTCTGAATGAAATCAGTCTACATGAAGTATCATGTTTTAGATTCAAAGTCCTGGCGGTGATGTTACAATTACTAATGATGGAGCAACTATCCTGAAAGAAATGAAAGTGTTTCACCCAGCAGCTAAAATGGTGAGTAAAATGTGTTTTAGTCTTCAAGCTTGTCTGGACAAATACCAGACCACATGAAGTCACTTAATATGTCATGTAGGGTTCCAAACCCCACTTAAAAACTTGTAATACACAATGTTTGATGAAGTTACCATGGATTCAAGCAAGTTTCTGAAACTTTATAACAGTTTTGTGTAATGGAATTAATAAGCGTAGGCATGCTTATATATTAGTGTTCTTGGTTCTGTGACAAAAGAAAATGCAATGGACTGCATCATAGAGCAATTGCTTCATTTGCAGTGGGAAGGGCATTCAGTCTTGTTAATTTATAATGTCTCCCATCTTTATTATTTAGGACTATTTCAATAATACTGGTTATGTAATTTGTTTAGCTTGTAGAACTGTCTAAAGCACAAGATATTGAGGCAGGCGACGGGACCACATCAGTAGTAGTTATAGCTGGTAGCTTGTTGGATGCCAGCGCCAAGCTCCTCAATAAAGGTGAGCAGCCAACTGTATTCTATCACGGGAAGAACAACTTAAAGTATTGAATAGGATAAAATGTGATATAAGTTTCTTGAAAAGTACTTCTTTCTGTCAAGGTACCTATAGAATTAAATTACTGATATGATAATAGTAATAAGAAAAACAACAGCTAATAGAAAAATATTTGAAATCTGCTGTTCTAAATGCCATGTATTTTTGTTAATGTTTTCCTTGGATATTTAAACAATTGTACTGTTTTTATAGGCATTCATCCTACTACAATCTCAGACAGTTTCCAGAAAGCAGCTTTGAAGTCTGTAGAAATCCTTAACAGCTTGTCAACACCACTAGAACTAACTGACAGAGAATCTTTATTAAAGAGTGCATCTACTTCACTTAATTCAAAAGTAAGTATACTTCCTCACTGCTAGTATGCTTCCTCAATGCAGGGTTTGGAAGTAGAAATATTTTCACCTTATTAACTTTCAGTGTAGAGTGTCATGTTTATGTTACGGTTCATTTACTTTCTTCTGTTGGTCTACTAGTTGAACATGTCCAAAGCTAATTAATGAACTCCGTTTCAAACACTGCTTTGAGAGATAACGATTTCAAAGTTGAAATGTGCTCTCATACTTGATTGCACTGCAGAGTTAAATATCTCCTTCATATCTGGTGTCATTTTAGTTAATCACAATTTATTTGTTCATGAATCTAAATGTTCCCAGCATGTCACACTTTGTAAATGTGGGATTTATTCACAAAAAACTGCATTCCCCGTCATGTAGTACATACAAATAGTCTATTGTACATCTGTTGTAGAACTGAATGCTGGGATGGTAACGGTTTGCTGGTGATGCCCTCAATTGCATGCAAATAGTTGTATTTATTGTGGATTTAAATTTTCCAGGTTGTATCACAGTATTCATCAAGTTTATCACCCATAGCTGTGGATGCAGTGTTAAAGGTTATTGATCCAGCCACGTATTCTAATGTGGATCTTAAAGACATCAAAGTTATGAAAGTTTTGGGGTAAGTTAGCTGAAATTGCGCTATGTTGCCCTAATCGTTTGAACACTTTCAGCATCAGTTGTAATCCTCAAACATTCATGTACTGCTGCTTGATCTTTGCAGCAAAATGGTAGTTTTACTTGAATACATTGCAACTTTCTTTAAATTTGTCATTAGTAGAGCTTTGATAAATATTTCTGTTAACATTCATCAACTGCTACCTGCTCTGTACAACAAAGGAATAAGTGTGTTTCAACAAATTGAAGTGTTCTGTAATATATGTATGATGTTGCAGAGGTACAGTAGAAGACACAGTACTTATTGATGGTCTCATCTTCCCACAGAAGACTTCAGGTGCAGGAGGACCTAATCACATTAGCAAAGCCAAGATTGGCCTCATTCAATTCTGTATATCACCACCAAAAACAGATGTAAGGAGATGTTGATGTTATATTATTTTTCTATTCCTATGACACTTGCATGGTTATTTTATGTAGTTTGGTTTGGACACATTGTTGATTTCAAATGATGTCACAAATTCAAGTCTCCTCTTTCATGCTGATTGAACTATGGATAGTTAGGAAAAAAATAGCTGCTTTGATAAGGATGTCGCCTTTATTGCGTCAGGCTTATATTATATTGTTGTCTTCATAATAATTATCGTGGGAATCTCTGTTGCAAACAGAGATTGCTGCCAAGGGACTAGCTAACAAGTGTTCTTATTTTTTTCTATACATGTAAGCTGTTGCATAGGTAGCCAGGTAGCTTTCTTGTCATTTATTTTCAAAGTTTACTGCACAAAGAAAGTCGAACCATTTTGATATTTTAGTCTTTGTGAACTAAGTCAATGCTGTGTCGATTTTGTAGATGGAAAATCAGGTTATTATATCAGATTATTCTCAAATGGATAGAGTAATGAAAGAAGAAAGGCAGTACATTTTAAATATAGTCAAGGCAGTTAAAAAAGCTGGTTGTAATGTCCTGCTCATACAGAAATCAATTCTTAGGTATTATTTTCACTTCTCTGTCATTTTAGCTGGCTTGTTTGTTAGCTTTAATTTTTTGTAAAAATACTGAAATTGATATTACACTTTTCTATGCAGTGATGTTTATGTATAAGGAACTAATAATGTTTGTATTTTACCATACCATATCTTCTTAACTTGACAAGCAAAGTTTTTAAAGTTGTATTTGCAATAATAACTCCCAAACTGCCTTTTGGCAATACTTTTAAAACCAGCATTATTCTGTAGCCTATGTTAAAGTTTCTAACATAGGTTTTTCTGTTAGTTGCTTCTTCAGTATAGAATGTTGCTGTAGTATAAAAAAATGTCAAATTGTTTTCAGAGACGCAGTGAACGATTTAGCTCTACATTTCTTAGCAAAGATGAAGATAATGGTTGTTAAAGAAATTGAGAGGGAAGACATTGACTTCATTTGTCGAGTAAGTTGTTCACTATTATGTTGTCGGTTAACCTGATTATGCATGATGATGACTACTAACTGGGTTTTTTTCTGATTTAAAGTATTGTTGTTGGAACTAAACTGAAAAATAACAGCAGTTGTTTTGGTGATACTGCCATCTTACAAAGTGCATGATTCTTATAGTTTTTATATCACCTGAATTTCCATGGCTTTGCTACAGCGGCAGAAGCGTGTTATCCTAATGAATATCCAAAAGGATCCAGTTGCTAATGCTGCATAGCAGAGAAGCTGGTATTTTTCAAGTCATTTGTAGAGATTTTGATCCAGTTAAGTTTCTCACATATAAATACGAAACGTCAATTTTAGAGCTTGGGATGTAAGCCTATTGCCAGCGTGGACCACTTCACACCAGAGATGTTGGGATATGCAGAAACAGTTGAGGAGGTTCAGACTGGAAGTCAGAAAATCGTTAAGGTAAGTAATATACATCATAAGGGCTGTTCCGCTTTTTAGTTGTACAGGAGGGAGGAAGGCACTCCAACATAAGAAATTTGGGTGGCGAGTTTCTTATGAATTCATGTACATCTACATATAGTAGTATGTGATAAATATTTTGTGTGGTGTGGTCTTCTAACAACTTCTTGCATGTAAACATCTAAATTTATATTGAAAATGCTTTTGTTGATATTATAGATCACTGGTGCTGCTAATCCAGGAAAAACAGTCTCAATCTTAGTACGGGGCTCTAACAAGCTTGTCTTAGAAGAAGCTGATAGGTCAATTCACGATGCACTGTGTGTGATCAGATGTCTAGTAAAAAAGAAGTAGGTGTTACCTCTTACATAATTGAGCACTCAAGTTCATGTTAGTGAGATTTTAAATTATCACACAAGACTTATAAATTCTAAAATGAAAAATAAAGTAAGTCTCACTCTGAAAATGATATACTTTTATAACCCTTCTATCTTGGTGATCACCATTTTTAGTTGATGCATAAAGAGACGTGGAAAGATTTCTAGTAGTTATTGTTGAATCCTCTTTTTTATGTAAGCGATACATTGTTTCCCCGCTAAATCGTTGTAAATAACATGATTTCAGGATAATGTGAGAGCATGGGATATACTTTACCTGCCAAGTTGTGTAGATCAATCATACAATGATACTTTGTGCTCTTACACTGACCTTAAAAAAAATTGAAAATAGAACTGCTAATCATGGGTAGATTTTTTAAAAATTCAAATATCGTTGATGATTTTGTTGATATCTGGTAGTTAGTAGTGTTTTTAATTTTTTGCAGGGCTTTGATTGCTGGTGGTGGGGCCCCAGAAATAGAACTGTCATTACAGTTAGCAAACTATGCTCAAACTCTGTCTGGTATGGAACAGTATTGTTTCCGTGCATTTGCCGATGCTTTAGAAGTTGTACCATTTACCCTGGCAGAAAATGCTGGTCTGAATCCCATTTCAACTGTTACTGAGCTTAGAAACAGACATTCACAAGGAGAAAAGTCTGCAGGGATTAATGTCAGGAAAGTGAGTAATGATTTAACTGCCATGCTTGGTGCTCGCTACTACTCTTCTTAAATTTTGACATATAACATTTGGCTGAATCACCCAGAGAAAGTGTAATTATTTGTTGTTGCTAATTGTAACGTCAAGAATTTGATAGTCTCAATGTAATTAGTTTACAGTGCATTGTACCATCTCTTCATAATGTGCTTATATTTCAGGGTGCCATTACAAATATTTTGGAAGAAAATGTGGTACAACCATTGCTTGTGTCAACAAGTGCTATCAGCTTGGCCGCTGAAACTGTTAGGAGTATTATGAAGATTGATGATATTGTAAGTTGATGTTATATCTGTCTTGAATGTTCATAATTTGCCACTTGTTTTAAAAGTTAATACATAAAGTATAGTGTCTTCATAAATATTTTTTATTCTCTGTGGAAAGAAAAATGTAAAAGTGTTGTCTGGTGTCCTGTGCTGTAAGCAGATATTGAACACATAATTTCAAACTGTTGCTAATGTCACTCAAGTATAGGCAATAATAGCTATATTTGGTCTTTGTAGGTTAACACTGTGCGATAAATATTCTGCTTAATACCAAGACGTGAATGGCATTGCACACAATAGTGACTAAAGCCAAGAGACTGCTCAGATGAATTCACATGTTAAAAAGAATCGCTGGGATGTATTTGTATGCTAGTGTTGAAAGTGTTTAATAAACAGAAAATGCTTGTGATACTATTCTTATGTTACTGAACGTGTGCTATTTAATGCTTAATCAGTTTGTACATTTGTAAATGTAACTTGTATGTCAATAATAACATTTGAAACATAAGGCTAATGGTGTTTTAAGTACTGATTTTGCAAATACCAAAAAAATAATGAGTCATATTTTTGCCAGTATGTGCTTTACATGTTTGTTTAGCATTTATTGGATGTTCTTTACAACTGGAACCTGGCTGCTACAATAGATAATTTGTGAGACTTCAAAAGTAGGGATAATATATGCCATATACAATCTCTTGAAAAAGCATACAATACACCGAAAAGTTAGTAGTACCTGTCAACAATGGTATGAGCATATCATTCGTGTCATTTGGGATAATGCAGGTCAACAGCTCTGTTGGCATTTGTGATAACTTCATTTTATAAACTTATTCCTGTCAATTCTAAAAAAGAACCTAGACGGTTGGTTCGAAGCTGAAGATTATTATTACACTTTTTGTTTGTAAAAAGAATCGATTTTATAACCATAGTGTGCATTCTTGGACACCAGATTACTCAATCTGATCAAATTGTAATGGTTAGTTACATTCCAGGTTACTCTTCTGCAGTATTAAAATGTAGTATGGACATGCTTGTGTTTGATTAAATGTCCTGACTGTTACTTCCACTGACATTTAAAACTTTTGCCTTTTAAAGATTCCTACATCTTCTGATGGTGATCTCTGGAACATTGCCAAGCTTTTCAAAAATATCACAATGTCTGCATTTTAAGAAATCCATTATTTTTATCTGGTACCAAAAAAATTGAGTTTGCCAATTGGTGTATCTTAAATTTTGTTATTCACCATAATCAGAAATAATTTTTTGTTATGGTTGGATTGAAAATTACCTTAATGCCAGAATGGAATTAATTGAAGCCATGGGGGTCTTTTAAGGGGTGGATATGGAAGTTCATGGTAAAAACTAAAATAGAAAAAAATTGTTCAAAAGACATGTCTTGTTAACTGGGATGTATTTCATATCATGTATATTCGAATTAAAACTAACTGTTTCAAAATATGGATGGCTGCGTAATTTATTGAACCACTTTTAGAGGCACCACAAGGGCAGTCAATGTTTCATTAGTTAAATAATGGATAAACAAACAATTATTGATCACTTCATGAACATTTAGAGAAAAAGTAAATTATTTCTTTGGGATGACGCTTTTTTTATCAAAATGTGTTTGTTTTGTCAAAATGAGGTCGAGACCTTCAGTTTGACATATTACACGCCTATGGTGGGTAACCTGCATCACCTCTGGGGCTCACGAAGTAAAATCGGAATGAGACGTGTGACGTCACATGTTGAAAAGAGTAGGAAGACAGAAAGACTGTAGAAATGGCGATTTGGTGATGTGTCTACGGACCCTCTTGGCGTCAAGGTGCACTTGTGGAACTTTGGGTCATAATTTGTTATCGTTTAGCATTACGAAGAATTAAGCATACATTTATCTGCGTCTAGGAGTAATTTTATGAAGATGGCTGCAAACATGTATCGAGTTGGAGGTAGGATTTTTACAATAGAATTTCGGGCATGGCTAAGGGTTCATTTTTTGCTGCGCTGCTAGACGGCGCAAGAATATTTGAAAATTTATTTTATTCCAGTTTTCGTTATTTTTGTATGTCCTCATTCCGTATTGGCATAGAATTAATGAAATGATAACCTATTTCATTTGAGTTGATGAAATTACAATTATTCCTATTTTTAATGGTTCTTTTAAATCGAAATCTATGGCAGGCATTCGCGCGTTGTGAAGCGGTTTTCGCCGGTCCTCAAAGGGTAAAATTTTAAATCTATATATCTCGAAAACTTTTTGTAAATGTGAGAAATGTTTTTTGCGTTTTAAGATCTCTATATATCAGAATATTCAGTAACGTTAAGTTTGTTGGTGAAGGGATCTTTGAAAGCCCCCAAATTCGCTTGAAATTGTTGAAGAACTACTTTTTGTTGATAAATTCTGACACACAATGGGTCAAGGGCTGTTATCTTTTTTAGACTACGTCTACTTTGAGACATCTTCAACTTCCCCATACCTCATAAGGAGAATAGAAGAATTGAATAAAGTGAGTTGTTTTTTTTTATTTTCATTCATGCTGAGATCCATATCATTTTAAAATAAAACTAGCCAAGAATTGATATTTTGTATAAACTACACTTAATTTGTGAGCTCTAATTATTCCAATAGTCTGACTTTTGGATAATAGTTACTCTTTGCTGATATTCTGTTTCAATTTCTGTTTCCATTTTGTCTTCAGACTCCGAATGGAAATGTAGAAGCAAAAGTTATGTGTTTTTATCGCAGACGAGATGTACCAAGCTCCCTGATACTTCTCGCAGACAAACACCACAGTAAGTTCCTTATTCAACTGTATTAAACTTTTACATTGTTTGAAAGTGCTTAATTTTGTTGTTATGGTAAATAAAACTACAAAGTAGAAAAAATGTTTAGTTCTTGGCATGCCAAGTACTACCAATTCTTGTTTGTCATCAAGAATAAGGCTATTAGGTCAAATTTGTGTTCTGCTGGATTTATCTAGAAAATCCTGTGTTTGGGGCCTACTTTTCATATTGGTGTTTCTAGAAATCTGTAATATGATATGTTAGATTTTTATAGCAATATCATGGGAATCTACATGTAACAAAGTTTTTTCCCCACATTGTACCAAATGTTTCTAATCCCAGATGTTAGGAGACATGTTTGGCATTTTCAAAAATATTTCATAAGTCCTGTTTTTTTTACCAGTTTTGTTTTTTTTCAAGAAACAATTTTTGAAATTAACCGTATTTACATGTAAGGATTTCTTAGATTTATATGTTAGATTTATTTATTTTACTGAAATAAGTAACAGGTACTTGGATATTTCATCTGTGGTGTTTACTGTTTGTTTGAATCATAAGTTAAAACATTCCAGATAAAATATACGTATTTCTAAAATTTTGAACATTTATTAAAGGTTTGTTTGAAAAATGTAAAGTGGCTATCAGTCTGTCATATTTCTCAAATGAAATGTATGTATACCATGTTATTAAATGTTGACAGCTGTAAAAAGTCTACATATAACTTAAGTTATGTAACTGTAATCATTGAGTATTTAATACTATAGTTTGTTTATGTAGTATATTTCTACTCAGCAAAATATGTACTTTTAAAATTATGTGTATTTGTTTACAAAACACATATGTCAAGATCCATGTTTCATATCTTTGGTAACATGAACACTAAGTGATTACTTTGTTTGAGTGGTTGAATACATTATAGATGATAGTGGTAATTTGACTTGCCAGGAAACTACTTTTTCCTGTGGATGAACACATGTGGAGTGACTAGTCACATGACTACTTTCCACTGTGTAGGAATACTAGACATGATCAGATTGTAAGGGGGTTTTTGTTACTTTTTCTCTTGGAGTGATATCTGTGTGATTTGCCTATGTAAAGGAAGATCAAATATGGTGGGCTAAAAATAGCCTGTGATTAGATTGGCAAAGGATAACTGGCATATTCCCAAAGTCATGTGTTGGGTTAAACACTTTCAATATCTTTAACAAAAAGCCCAATTTGTCTATATACTGTTTTGATAATATACATCTGGTAGTTTTAGCCAAATTTATGTAATATTTTAAAATTTCAGTCCTTTGTAAATAGTTGGGATTCCTTTATGACCGGACTTGATGAAAATGTTTTATATATCCTTAAATCTATTTTTAAACTGAAATACCCATTTATTTTTAAAAATGGACACATAATCATATACAAATATGTGATAGAAATATTTTTTGAAACAGATTACTGTAATGGTAAAATCAGGAAAAGACCAGGTACGGTACGTTATGTATTAAATTGTTGTTTTGTTCCTGTTTTCTATAAATGACAGTTACAAGTGTTCTCCATAAAATAAATATTTCATTGTTCAGGGCTACTACTATTTTATGCAAGCCCCAGGCTTGTTAGGGAAAATATTCATAATTCGTACGTGCTGTTAAATAATGTGGCCCTGAAATATGTAATATATGGAGAGCACTGCAGTATTATGTTAAGTATAAATACATGTGCTTATATTAAAAATGGGGGTATAAATTAGTAAAAATGTACTATGGAAATGTGTAAGCACATTAGGTTAACTCTTAACTTGAGAATCTCATGTTTAAAATTTTCGAGATCTGTAAAGTAGATCTGTCAATGCTTTGAATATAACATTGAAACTTAACTAGGTAAGAAGCGAATCATGCAGAAAAAATGTTCCCCATTCTGTTATTGTAAAATGCATACAAATCAAATAATATTGATTTTTTTTCTGGTTCTAAGACTTTTGAACCATGTAAAGAAATGCGAGACTTGCATACATGAAAAATTATAAACACATGTATAGTTGTATAAACTGAAAATTTAAACATTCGAAAAAAGTTCGAGCTTGAACTTGTATGCGTAAAGAAATGTGTAGATGTATCGTTAATTATTTTATTGAATTATTAAGGTTATTAATCACATTGTTGAACATCCTAGGTTTAAATAGTTTTATCCTTGTTCACCTGCTAACTATAAAGCACTAACTTTTAAATTAACTGCTTAAACACACAGTCAAATGGATAATTAGTTTCACAGAATCTCCTGATTATAAATTGAAATATCTGGGTACAGGTATATTAAGTTTATACAGGTTTTATGTGCACCACAGATATCTTTAAACCTTCTTCCTGTCAGCATTTAATTCTTTTCTTGGAAGGTTTGATTGATATGATATATAATAATTCCGCTGATCACCAGAATTATTTAAGAAATCATGCCTGTAAGTTTGTTTATGAGTTTATTGTTTCCTAAAACAGGCCTACCTAATCAGCGTAGACTAGAACCGTCAATATGCACTTGCGCACCTGTTTCCTACACGAACCCTTTTTCCGGGTTTCGCACCAAAATTCTTGCTACCCGAACCATTGTTTCCGTAGACTCGTACAGCAGGTCCGAGTCTCCGGAAATCTGTTAGAGTTCCTGACAACTTGTGCGAGTCTACGGAAACGACGGTTCGAATAGCAGGAATTTCGGTGCGAAACCTGGAAAAGGGCTCGAGTGGTAGGAAACAGATGTGCGAGTCCGGATTGACGGTTCGAGTCTACGCTAGTTAGGTAGGCCTGTAAAAACACTTTGCATTTAAAATGTTTAAGACAAAAATAAATTTTATCCAGGAGGTTTATTATAATATTAGAACATGTAAACAAGAATAAATAGATTTTTTTGCCATTTCCCCGGTAATGCCTTCAGGGGACAAGTGCATTAGGTAAAAAATAGGAATATTGTCATCATTTACATTGGACCAATATGAATTTGTAATAAACTGTGACAAAAATTAACCTGCAAAACTTTAATTTCCAAGTTTACTTCAAGCAGACCAAATCACTGTATAATTACAGATCATGGTTGAATAGAAAATTTTTATTAAAAATTGAGAAATATTTTTTATTGTCCCGCAATATTTGGGTTGAATTTTATGGAGAGTCATATGGATTGCAAACTCCAATTTTCAAAAAAAAAAACACAGTGCCATTTAACTGTATTAAAAATTTCTTTAAATTAAGTCCTTCTATACTACTAAATCTCGAGTGTCCGTCTGTCACTCTTTCCACCAAATATCTTCAAAACTATTACATGTAGAATCA
>JAOXYB010100382.1:0-21517 GCA_028565635.1 Phoronis ovalis
AAACGATTTTTGGAATTTGGTTTGTATCAGTCAGTTTGCGTAAAAATGGATTGCTATTCAAATATTTTAAAATTTTGAATTGCTATCCTTATATTTCAAAAAATTTGGATTGGGTTAGCTACCGCAAGCTAAAATTTTGGATTGCGTTCCGCAGCACATCCCTGTATTCAAAAAACCTTGAGTACCCCCGGGCAACTCAGAAAGGGATAGAACAGTTTCTTACATATTGTAGTCAATGTTGGTATTAGGATCAATACTCTTCCTACTTTATATACACCATCTAGCTGATAACATCAAAGTAATGTCAAAGTTTGCTGATGAATGTTAGCCAATTTCTGACTTCACTTCTTGTAATTTTTAATACACACATGACAAATTTAGACATTCAGCATATAAACACAAAGCTTTAAAATACCTGAATACATATCAACGGTAAATTCATACAGTATTAATTACGCTCACAACGGGGTATATATTTAGCTCACTGCTAACAACAGGTCCTGAAAATCTAACAACCGGTCCCGAAAATCATGTTTGCTGATAAAGGGGTAGGTATGTTTTTTTGCCATGGGTGTTACAAAGGGGTATGTTTTAGGCCGGTTTTTAGCCATCTCTTCTGACAATGGGTTATGTTTTTTGCCATAGCTGCCTTGCAACGGGTATTGGGTTTTCAGGTCTGGGCCTCACCCCTGCCTACCATAAATTGGCCAAGTGCGCCCCGGGTGATTTTCCCATCCACCGCAATAGAAACATATAATCTTTTAGACTAACTCTTCACGAAAAATTCTGTTCAGTCACTAATAAAGAGAATCATCTGAATCATGTTTCATGCCTACTCTCGATTTTCCGTGCAGTCTTAACCAATTAACTTTTTTGTGAACTCTCTTAACACACCACTAGGTCAATTAGCGAGACATACACAGGAAACTAGCTGACGTGCCATGCTTGGATATAATATCTCAATTTTTAATAAAAAATGACATTTTCAAATTGTAATTTCTTTGACTGTGTGAAATTATATCCACTTCCAAATAGAGATGTTCTCATGGCTGCCCAGGGGCCTAAAGGAAAGGAAAAGAGAATAAAAGCTAATCAATACATTCAACGGATCTATATTCAGCCTAATATTCATTCACAGAATCGACATGCTGCGATCATTTGGGTCTACGGCTTATTGCTCCACCTCCACCAAGTGCATGCAAATAGTCTATTGAATTATGGATAAATCTTTATATGGTACCAATCAAAGTATCTGTCCCTCAGGATTCTATACTGATTATCATTTATTTTTCATTAAAAATGATGGTCAAGTTATTGTAATATGTACTGTTTTTCAAAGCAATAATTCATTGAATGGAATATATATTCAGTTATGCTGGAATTAATATGTGATATATCATCATTAAGTATCTTCACAAAAAGTAGCATATATTCCAAAGTTTAGAGATAAATATTTAATCTAAATATTTTAATACCTATAGCTATTAAAACTACTTTTAAATTATGCATAACACACACACACACACAAATAAACCTACAGTATACATAATATGCTGTAAAATAATAAATCAGCTATATAACACATTGATACAATTCATAGCTAATCATTTGTGAAATACACCTCAAGTTATATACTGAATATTTTAATACTCAATATTATGTAAATACTGAAATATTTGCACAATGTCCACTCCCTTATAAACATAGTATTAATAAAATTATGTTTTTATTAAACTACACTAAACTAACAAAGCTGTTAGATGTGTTATTCAAAACAAACAGAAACATGGACACAGTAAGCAAATGACTGTCTTATACACCCGACATGTACTAAGTTACATCTTTTCTATTTAATTTCTGTTTAATATATGAATCCATGAATCACTGCTATGAGTAGATATACTGTTTTTTTACTTTGCTTTCGTTTAGATAGTATTTGCTGTGTTTCATTCCAAAGGTCTATCAGACAATTAATTAATCACAAAAAAATAATAAAAAAAAATAGATTTTTTTGCTTGATGTCCCTTTGATTTAGCCTCGTACAAGTCATAAAATGATTGTTTTTTTAGACTGTTAGTTTTTATTCTGATAATGTACATTTCATTATGATAAGAATATTAATTTAAATAGTCACTGCAAGTCTATTTAGTGTACAAACCCAGTATACATCTAGATTTAACATAAAATCAATACATTTACTGAAAAGAACACTTGAACATTAATTAACATAGCTACTAACAATAACTTACAATATTAAGTTCTCCTGTTGACTTTAATGACCTCCTCTGTGATTATACTAAAACAATTAGTATCTTGTAAAACACATGAATTTAAAAAACTGTGTGAATGACTTAAATGTTTCTACTTAATAAATTGTTGGCTCTTAAATATTATACAAAACAATTATTATAAAATGATGGAAGTATTATCTACTTCAGGTTCCTTTGTTAATGCATTAGGCTTTAGCATGAGTTTATGATAAATGTATATGTTATCAGGAAGTTAATATCAGAATTCTGTCGAATCAGGTTATATTGCTGGACTTGTTGCTAACATCACAACTACCTATTACCATTAAGTTCACATGTAATAAAAAAATAGCAATAGAAAACCATTTTTATAAATTTAATATATTCTGCTATTTGCATAGAGGGTAATAGGGCCTAGGGGAATACATTGTGGTATGTTACAACATACCGTAAAGATGAGATAAAATAAATTAACACATTGTACTCTTTTTACACTAAATATCTTTAAATATAACAAATAAAAAGTATGATAAAGTGTTACTTCATTTTATAGCATCATATCGCAAAAAAAACTAGTTTAAAAAGTTTTCGGGTGTTTCCGTGAGTTCGTACTCGTGTTCGGAATCGGCATTGTATACGTCACAACACGAACCACCATTATGGTTTTTGTGCAACACACCATGTCATACCACTCTGAACTCGATAAAAATTTTAATATGCCTACAATCGTCGGTCGCCGATGTGTGGCCGGCGGGTGTAGCAACCGAAAGAGCAGAAAGTGAGGCAGAAGTGGGTTAAATTCGTGCAAGCTGGGACTAATATAACTAAGAAGAGAGCGTAGTTCACAGCGTGCTGTGCTCGGCGCACTTCTTACCCACATGGGACTGGTGCTAAAAAATAAAACGTATAAAAAATATGAAATGCATCAAATAAATATATTTCCACTTCTGTCATTCAGGACAATTTATGAGTTTGTTGTTGAATATTGCGTATGTCTGTGCTGGGACTAATATAACTAAGTTATATTATCTTAGTTGTATCAGTCCCAGGTCTGTGGAGGTACGTGGATGGAAACATTTTTTTACGCTAGTTTAAGGTGTTAGGAGATGTTCTGGTTAGCTTCTTGTGGGTACTTGTGCTGGTAAAATTTTTTTTTTTTTTTAAATTCAACCATGAAATTTTCAATTCTCGTGTCCCCTTAATACTATCCTATATAGCCTGAGTGCGAGGCGCGAGGACACAACAGCTATATTGATAATTTCTATGAGTTTCTTGGGCATTTTAGCAGGATTTTTGACCATTTGGTGATAAGTGTGAATGACAGAAATGGAAATATATTTATTTCATTCATTTAATTTTTTTTATTCGTTTTATATTTTTTTAGCACCAGTTCTCTGTGGCTCAGGCCTTTTGGTGAGGTCAATCTCGGTCGAAATTTCCTCCTCCACCTCCACCGTCATTCCAGAAGTACATAGCAGATACATGATAATCTATTAATGAATCTTTAGTACCCCTATCACCCCGCCCGCTATTCCTAGTCTGACATCAGTTGTTACAAACACTAATTCGGTTAATTGGAATTTATAATTAATATTTTATTATAGTTAGTAGATCTTAGTACTAATAGGCTACAATAAACTGAGTTCCCTCTGTTAAGTACTTGAGACTCGAATACATGATTAAACACTCAAATATGTTTTTAGTCCAATTCACACTTACACTTGGAGCGCTTTATAATAAAGTGCTTCATTTTCCATTCACACTGGCATGCTTTAATTCGCTTCTATCTTCAAATATCTCAAAGCGCTTTATTCTACTTTGATGTGCTTCCGATATGCGGAGCTCTTTAGTTCAAGGAAGTGTTTAGGTGTTTAGTGTGTTGGACATGTGTAAAATTTGGTTATTCACTTTATATATAAATATATATATATATATTTTATTTTAATGCCCTTGAAGGGATTTATTTGCATTAGAGGCTGAAGCACTGTATTATAGAGCACTCTATTATGAAGCACTCTAAGTGGTAAATGTGAATGAGCCTTTTGTGTTATATAAGTCTATATATGCTTATGACTACTAACAAGTGACTTCACACAATGGGTTGTCTGGTAACATATTAAATAGGTGGCATATATAGCTGACATTGTTAAGTCTAGAGCTATTTTCAATTTTAAATTCAAAGCAAACTTAAGTTAGAAAAGTCAATTTTTTTCTCCTTTGAATTCAAATGAAAATTAGACTTTTAGACTATAATATTTGATATTCATTTCAATTATCCATAATTAAAGAGAACCGACTAATCATGTCTATAATCTATCCTAACCTTCGTTATAATATTTTTGAGGGGGGTAGGGGGTACCCCCCAAGGTATAATGCTCGCACATAAAAATCGGCAATGCTCGCTGCTCGCATTTAACAAGAAAAACTAACAAAAAAAAAACGTTCCCGAAAAGAAAATGGTCGCCAAGAAAACCGTCGCCAAAACCCAAAATAGTATACTAAATTAATAAAATATGCAAATAATGTTCGCCAAAAGACAATGCTCGCTGCTCGCACTTAACAGACCAAGCCCGGGGGGGGTACTCAAGGTATTTTGACTACGGGGATGTGTCGCGGAACCCAATCCAAAATTTTAGCTTGTGGTAGCAAACCCAATCCAATTTTTTTGAAATTTTAGGGTAGCAATCCAAAATTTGTGAAATATAAAGGTAGCAATCCAAAATTTTAAGATATTTGAGTATGACAATCAATTTTTACGCAAACTGACTGATATAAACCAAATTCAAAAATATATTTACGGATACAAACCTAAAATTAATCCAAATTATTTGTTGTAACTAGGATATATAAAAGTTTTACATATCCTAGGTTGTAAGCAGTGCATGGGTAGCAATCCAAATTTTTGAATATCTTTATGGTAGCAATCCAAAAAAATACAGTAAGAAGTACACAATCCAAATCCAAAATTTTCAACTGGGCGGCACACCCCCCACCAAAAAATAACTTGAGTACTCCCCCCCCGGGAGACCAAGCAATGTTCGCTGTTCGCACTTAACAGACCAAATGCTCGCTGCTCGCGATACCCCCCCCCCCCTGGGCCCTACATCCCTCATTTCTTGTTGACACCAATAATGAGATAATACCTATTACTTTCTATCACAAAACTGGGTCGAGGCATTTCTTCTCTCCGCCTTAGAAATGCAGTTTCGAACACGTTGTGAAACAGACATCAGTCGTTGAATGGGAAACTATGTAACACTAGCTGTATTCAACCGTATTCAGTGGACGGAGAAGAGCAGCGAGAGGACCATAAAAAAATCATGATAATGGGAAGGATACCTTTTTACCTTTTCAATCTTCAGATGGTCCTCATTTATTTGCAAACTTTAGATGATTTTCGCACACATGTATCAGGTCGATCAGGATAAAGAGACTCGTGTAGAGTCAGTCTAGTTAGTACAGCTTTCTATATTTACAAAAAGTTTTCAGTGCCATGAGTAAAGTATACATTTCCGTGCTAACTCTTCTGATTGGTTAAAATATATCTAGCCATCCAATCAAATTCCATTTGACAAAGAGGGCTTTAGTTGATAGTAACAAATATGGCGGATCCAAGTTGAAATTTCTTTTTTATGCAATTGAACGAATTTAAGATACTATTAAAGATTCATTTTAACTCAGCTTAATCCGAGATGTCTAGAAAAGCAGGTACTTTACGCACTTTTGCATTTATGTGTTATTTTTGTTACATATTTTACGACTACAATGCAAGTCAGTAGGAATGCCTTAATTCATGACGTATCAAATACTGAAATAGGCTACATGTATATGTCACAACGACTGCCATAAATCAAAATGAGTTAAAATTTAAAATCCGATCATGTCAAGACACCTGTGTATGAATTCTTTCATATATTATAAAACGAAAATATGAAAACTTTCAAGGTATAATGATGTGTTTAATGATTTCCGAGTTATGCTAATTTGCCTCTGGTACTGTAAAATACCACATGCTGATTCGTGACAGTTACGCAGATTTTTATGATGTGATCCATAGCTAAGTCTTTCTGGGAATCGTTGAAGAATCGCAAAATCATGAATTCCCTCTGAACCTAAAACACGGAGTAGAACATTCAAACAACGGGAAATGTTACAGACTGGTGTAAGCACATTGATGAGCGACATTGTGAATGATAAAGGGAAATGTTCCTGTTTTCGCTATATACTGTAGATCGACATTCAAAATTTGCTTCCCTAACTGATTTATATTACAAGTATATGCACAATTTTACAGAGAGTAGGCTTTTGCATGGGAAAAAGTCGACATGCGGACACAATGTTCAAAAATTGTACCTACAGGCGACACATAGCAAAATATTAAAGGACGAACACAATGTTTACTTTTAGGGGTGTACATGAGTAAAAATCAATGCATTCAGGGTGACATGGTGACAAGCTTATAATTTTAGGGACCCATGTATGCCAATTATAGTACTTATAGGTAATTAGAGAGGGGAGCAAGCTTATTTTTGTGCAGGTGTGAAAGGGATAACTTTCTTTTTGAATAATCTGAACAGGCAGTATAATGTTCTTTTTAGGAGTGTATCAATCGAGTCTGGCAGACAGCATGTAATTAGATATTATTGTTGAGGTGTAAATTGTGGGGGGGGGGGGGGTTGTGAACTATGATTGCTGAAATATATTGGTTGTGTTCGTAAAATAAAATTTTTATTTTACATGACTCGGAATTGGTCATAAACGTAAAGCGTGAAAGATGACATTGATTACTTGTGAGCCATGAAATTCAGTGTATTTTCCCATTTTTGGATCTTTTATGAAAATTCGGTAACCTTATTATCCATGAATTATGATCACTACCACCATTTGCCGCCTCTGTCCCGTCAAAACAGAATTTACATGTAAAAACAGCATCACAAAGCAGTATTTTGTATATGCACTACAACATGACTCAAAAATCTACAGTAACATCATCAAGCCAATTTAATGCACGTTGATATGTTATTGCCAAGCCCTTTGCTGTTAGCATCAATCACGACAGCTGATATCCACTAATTTTGTCCAGGCATGAATGTATTTGATGCTGTTAAAGATAACTAATATGATTGTGATTTACATAATCTTGCTTTTTTTTCTGCTCAGGTTCATCTGCAATGGATATGAAAGGCTATATGAGTTTGAAAAGTAGTCGTAAGTTTGAATATTATATTATGTTAGAAATTAATAACAGCAAAATTCTAATACTCAAATATTAAATTGATATATAATTAACATACGGTGTAGTACTGGTGTTTTTAACAGTAAACATAGTAGACCATAGTGTGGTAAAGTAGTTTAATTACTATATGAATGATTTATATATTTGTTTTATTTCTGCTATATTATAGTAATTGAATTTTTAATTTTAGTATGCATATAAGTATATTTTCTAATATGGGGTTTCTGTGTCAAATGATTTCATAATTTTGTAGTTAAAATAAAACAGTTGGATAATAACAGCTACTGTTGTGAGATCAGTATTCATATAATAAAGGTTGAAAGAGAAAACCATCACATAAATTCTCTCTGTGTCAAGGTATAGGTTTAGTTGTACAGACTGGCATATGACTTTCTTCATGTTATAGTTAGTTAGAGTAGCATAGAGTCTTCTCATGCATGGCTATTCCAGTCTCCTCTTGTTAAATACTACAAGTGCAAAAAACCAAGCACACATTCAGTAGAAATTATAACTTATCAAAACTAAAATAGCTATTATATGTTTAGAATTTTTTCCTGTTGATATGATACCTAATAATGTACTCAATAATTTCTTTGCTACAAGTTTGTTTCCTGATTTTTTAAAGTCAGATTATCTGAGATCAAATTTTTATTTGTAGTGTAATTGATTGGTAGTTTGCACCTGTAAAAAAAACAAAAACTAGGGGGTAAAGCAATTGATGGAATATCCATGAGAAGACTATTACTGTTTATAAAGTTTCATTATAGATAAAGAATCAAATGTGTGGGCTAACTTTGGGAAAAACAAAATAACTTCCAAAATGGCTATGTCAAAGTAAAAACGGCTGACGCTTTCGGAATAAGTGCACTTTGAAAATACACTGTTTCTCGCAAAAAATATAAGTAGCAAAAAAATCAATTTCGGGCTTTCTCACCAGGTAGAATTTGTAATTTACTTGGTGAGAAAGCAGTCTTACTATATAAAATTCCCACCCAGAGTTTTTAACAATTTTTTGGGGGAAAAATTGTATACTAGAAAAATTTGAAATGGAGTTATGCATATTAGTCTCTACCTCATTTTCACTTTGATGTACATGTTTTGGAGGATGTTTTGTCTTTTCTAAATTTCGATTCTTTAGTTATGATCAATTATGAAGCAGCTGAGATCGAGCGTTTGATCTTCATTTGTTACTCAACACTTTCTTGCATATAGAAAAAAATTAAAGAATTTTGCTAAACTTCATGAAAATCATCTAACTGTGTCAAGGTATGATGATACATTTGATAATTTTAATCATTATGTCATCAAAGCATTAAAGCAGTATCAAAATCAGTGTTAAAAATAGTCTCCCCTTTTCATATGTCATCATGGCATTGGTGTTATCTATATTGCTGCAACATTAGAATAATTTTAATCTTTTGAATGTAAATGCTATATCTATAATATTTTTATTCTTGTAGCATACTGCCCAACTGGTGGAAAGCTGTCCCACCAACACATGTATATGGATCAGATGAATTCCCATCACAAGAAAGTTCTTAATGCTAAGTGTAAGATTTCCACTGCAATATACTTTGTCAGTGACAACAATTAAGCTTGTATAATTGATTGTGGTCTCCACTAATTCTGGTACTTGATGTACTGTACTTCTAAATACTACAAATTAAGATTGTAAAAAAATATGTCTGTATTAATAGCTATCAAATAGTAAGAGTCAGCATTCACCAGATATAGATTTGAGAAATTTTAATGAAGCAGTGCCATGTCAGGGTTGACCTTCTTGTTCCAGGTGGCCAAATGTAAAAAATATAATTGAAAATGGTCCTATCAATATATAGTGAGTTTTAACATTATTACCAAAGAACTGCGTAATAGTAAAATAAGAGGGTAGTAACTAGACAACCTAATCTTTTTCATTTATCAGGAGTATACACAAAAAAAATTCAGTATATGAAATTTCAAACTGTTAAATTGTAGTCTGAGTGTCATAGGTTATCATGGATAGTGATCTAAGGTGCAAAGCAGTTTCTTTGAATTTCATTTATTGTTGATATAAGTGGTTATTATTTATTAAACTGTTTTAATACCCTTTTAGCTGCTATTGACAACAGAGTTCCGAAGTCAGTTACACAAAGTCAAATAAGTAAGTATATAAATAATACATTATTGGAAACTATTATTGCAATTGCACAACAAAATGACATTTTTTAACTCCTTTAGCAACAAACATATTTTAGTTGTCACTTATTATGATGTGAAATAAATGTGGGGATAAAATGCTATTGTATAAACTGTAAATATTCCTTTAGATTTGAATAACAAAAAATTAATATGCAAATATTCCTAACTCTAGAAAATATTATTTTAGTGAGAGACCGAAAAGCAAGAGAATCTGTCATAAAAACAGGAAGCAGACCTCCTTCAAGGACAACACTTAGGAATGCAGTGAGTTTCCTAAAAAAAATTAACAAACCTTCATATATGTTTTCCTCTGTCTTGTTGCTACTCAACTCCCCCTTTGCTGTCTCATGGTTGTGAAAAGCGTTTTGAACAAACTATCTGAAAAACAAACTTAAGCTGTTGCTACATAGAAGTTGCTTATGAGAGACCTAAGGTTAAGTCTGCAAGTGAGTGGCCATGATCTATTTTTAAAGTCACAATTTATGGTATCAGAATACATGAGGATTGTTCTAGTAGGTTAGTTTTCTTCAGACTTCTAGCGTTATATTTTATTTGTAAATTGCTTTTTGTTTAATTTTAATTTTTAATTTAACATTCTTTAGCATGGTTCCACTGACAACTTAACAGCCATGTCTAACCTGAGTGGCTCCAGGAATCGGCTGGGAAGTGATACGGTAATGAAAGAATTACGCAAACGACAGGTGAGATCACTTTTGTTAGATACACTTTGTACTGCAAAACCATTGGCAGATGCAGGAAAACATTTTGAAAATATCTAAACACATCTTTGTTTTCGGTGCCTTTTTGAAATATATGCCGCATCAAAGGTTGAAAATAATTCTTTAGCAGTCAATTTGAGCAGTCATTGTTGTAGTCTTCTTTTTGTTGTGCTTCTTCAATCAATAGGGAAAAGTAGTGACAGAGAGAAAACATCCAGACCAAGGGGATTAATAATGCATTGTTGAAATGTGTGAGAATAAAATACAGCAATTAATATTTAAGATGGCTATATAGTCCCGTTCAGGCAACTTGTTCACACTTTGAGGATAACTTTGGATAGTTAATTGAAAAGATAGACTAATAAAAAATATACTTTTTTTGGAAAGGTACTAATATAAGGATTAGGAAAAATTACTTTACTTGTCTTTCTCATGATTGTGTAATTAGCAAGGAGGCCATGTTTTGGGTAAAAACTAACTTCTTTAAAACACAAAGTTTTAAAAAAATACAAAACCCCTAGACTGAGATACAAAGTTGAAACTTTGTGAAAATTTACTTCCAACAAGGATCTCTAATAAAAGGTCTCAGATTATTAAAATGTTGCTCCACTGTTAAGGTGGCTTGACAATTAACTTTTTCACACTTTAACTTCCAGTTGAATTCCAGTTTAATGAAAAATAGACTAATGAAAGACTCATATACATTATCTGTCACATGATTATGTAATCAGTGAAGAGGCCATTTTGGGTTAAAACTCACATTTTTCAAATTGTAAACTACACCCCTGCGGATACAAAGTTGAAACTTTGCCAATAATAACTTCAAATAAAGATCTCCAAAAAGTGTCTCAGATTTTTTAAATTTTGTTTCATTCAATGGTTATGACTCTCCATATTTTAATTTTTTTTTTCTGACACCCATATATTTAGAAGCGCATCATCTAAGAACTAAGAAAAATTTTAAAAATCTGAGCCAGTTTAGTTACTAGAGTTCCTAGTTGGAAGTTAATTTTGACCAAATTTTAACTTAGTTAAAATGAGTTTTTACCCAAAATGGCCTGCTTACTGATTACATAATCATGTGGTAGATAAGTAAAGTGATTTTCACAATCTGTAAGTTTAATTAATACCTTTCCAAAAATGTATACTTTTATTTGTCTATTTTTTTATGAAACTGCCCAAAATTCGACTCAAAGTGTGAATAACTTGTCCTAAATGGGTATAGCCACATACATGTGTTTTTTAGAAAAATATGCACAGTATTGTTTTAAAAATATTAAGAATGTTGATAATCAGAGTAAGGAATACAGTAATATGTTCTTATGATATGCTGTTTGTAGGAAGATGCTGATCAAGCTTTGGTGGACGCAATTGTTAATGACAATGTGAATTCTCCTAGAGTTTATTGCAATGGTGAAGAATCACAAGGTAATGTACAGTAACGGGTATCAAAGAAGTTGGCAGTACCAAACAAATTGGCACCTAATGGGTTGACATCTGAAGTTTAAAACTATTTAATGCTGATGTTATGATAGATAAAAAGCAAAGCGAAGATAAACTGATTAACAAGCAATATTTTGATAGGTGTATTATTTAAAAAACTTGAATTCTTCTGAAATTCCAGGTCATCGAACAACAAATTACAAACGCACAATTGAGATTTGAATAATCACTCCTAGAAACAGTGCCAACTTTTCTATACCATATTGTTACCCACTTGTCTGCTGTAGAACACATTTTTAAGGTCGATATATTAATTATGTAAAAAAATGTATTGAATAGTTTGAAAACAAACTTGAGATATTCCACAACTTATTATAATAGTCCTTGTTGAATTTAAAAAACAATATTTCTGCCCCATTTGCCATGATAAGAAATGACAATGCATACAATACTATTGTATTTCTGAGACTTTTTTCTCTTATTTGTTATAGGTTGGGCGAAATCGGTGACAGTCAGTCGTAAACCACCAACTCCTAGAAGACCACCTAGTGGCGATATCATAGACAAGAGAGGACATGTTTTTACGGAACCAGAGAAACCATTTACCCCACGCACGCTCAAAAAAGGCACTCAATCACGTCTAAGTCAATATAAATATTACAAATCTCCACCCAAGAAGCCGGAGAACAAAATATTCCCCTCTCCCGAGAGGCCTCCTGCTAATACTGATATGAACAATGGAAGTATTTTTGATGAAACACTTATGAGTCGTGATTTCACTCGTTTAAGGCAATCAGGTACAGTGCCTCCTCTTGATATATCGTTAGATACAGATCATTTAAAATGGATGAAAGAACAATCTGAACTTGCTGAAGCTCGACAAGGACCTAATTTTGGTAAAGTTGGTGATGACGTAAAACCAGATACGTACCGTTGGGTACAAACCAATGGCTTCTCACACCGTGATCAAAACCACTTTCAAACTACGCAATCTAAGCTGAAAAGTGACAAGAAAGAGATGTCTGGACCAAAGTCCCGATCAATGTCTCGATCAATGAGTAACAAGTCAATGACTATACAAAGAGTTGATGATGAGTAAGTCAAAGATGAATCATAAATTCTCACTATTTGAAATTACTTCTTTGAGGGTGAATGTTAACCCTGCAGGGATTACTTAATAGAATAACTGATGAGAATGCTCTGCTAGAGTATACCAGCCACTTTATTTGAGTCAGACCCCGGGGAAGTAGGTCCATTTTTCAGTGCTCAAGTATAGAGGATATGTCCAGTTTTCATAGCTCAGGTATACAGGATATATTGTGTAAATTTGCTCGATTTTAGGTAAAATAGAAGCTTGTTTTTGCATGTTTAAGAGAAAGTTCATGAATGATACTGCATATGAAAAATATCCAAAAAGCAACTTACTTTTCTACCTTTCCACCCCCTTTCATCAAGTTTATTTGATAAAGAGGATGCCCCAAGAAAATAGAATTTCGGGTTGGCATAGAAAATGTCCCGAAAAGATCAGAAAATTTTGTTATAGATGTCCCGCAGAGCATACCCATATATATGAAAATGGAGTAATCCCCCGGGTGTTAATCACTTTATAAATCCATCTTTGTAATATCAATGTTTAGAAACGGTTGATTATTTTTTTTGCATATGCTTGTCAAGACGATGTATAACATTTTTTGAATATTGATAAATGAATCAATTAAACAAAAATGTTTACTCAGTGAAATTGTATGAAAAATCATAGCTGTTTCAAAAATTACTGTAACAATGGGAATGGATTCTGTAGTACAGAGATCTATACTTTTTCATTTAATGTCTTAATTATTAATATATTTAATTATTTACTTTTTAAAATGTAAATTAATTTGTTGAATTTTTTAACAAAAACTTGTTTTTGCAGGGAAGAAGAGTTGAAGTATTTAGAATTTGTGAAAGAAGTCACCAATGATGTATTAAATAGAGGAATATTCACGAATAGGGTTCTGAAAGTTGTCTTTCAGCAGCATATTGACAAACACAAGGGAGACCTTCAAGAGGTATGTATAATGTTGGAATTCGTAATAACAAAACTGGAAGAAATTTTGTGTCATTGAAGCAATTAAATGATATTGTTCTAAGCAGCTTTGTCCCTATAGTCATGAAATCCCTGGTAGCTGGAACATACTCACATGAAATGATTATATTGATTCTCAGACTGTGACTTTGTTGAACACACTATTTTGAGTAAAAAACTCCATGCAGGTTTAAATTCTCTTTTATGCAGTCTCATATGCGGGCCTTGCTGGATACCTTACGTGAAGATTTGGGTATACCTCCTGATGATTCTGTAGTTGATGAACATGACGATGGTGTTGGAATGTCAACATCAAAATCTTATAAGAAGAAGCTAAGAGAATATGAAGACAGATCATGGAAAACTTCAAGCCATCATAATACAGGCAAGTAAATTCTAAACATGCCATTCAATTCAATGTTCAGATAAAGTAAAATCTAGACAATAATTTATAACTCGCACACTAACATTTCAATGCCATTATTAGTCCTGGTGACCACCAACTGGTTCAGCTTGTAATCACTTTCTTTATGTTTTTCTGATATCATTTAATAGGTGTAATAAGATACTTTTGTGATATGATCTGAAAATATATTGCTTTTTTATTTGCAGTTTCAGAATATACTAATTACCTCATTATTTTTTTACATTTGATAATAATTCCTAGAGGCTCTATACTACTTCTTACTATTATTTTATTTTTGCAGTGCACACAGAATTGAAAGGTGGAGATAGCTATACTAATTTGGATTCCTTAGTGCAAAGTGAACTTACTCTAGAAGATGCAAATAAAAACTATAAACTGAACAAAAATCAGATTAAGAGCACCAATGCTGGTGTGTCTGTGGAACTCTTTGAAAGAATCAGTGAAAAGGAATCAGAAAAATCATTCAGCGTAAAATCAGATAAAGCCGTGAGCATTAAATCGGTACATTCTAGACGTGCTAATAATGACTCTATACAATCGGACAAAGCCATGAGCTTCAAATCCATCCATGACAATTTTGATGATGTTGCATCTTTAAAGTCTGAGAAAGCTCCAAGTATAAAATCTATGAGATCAGAAGCTTCGGTTAACTCTCATGCGTCTAAAGCAAGCAGGCACAAGCAGTCTAGAACTCTCAAAGAACCACTAAATGTTGAAAATCAGTTAGCTGACCTTAAACTTGACAATGTGGAAACAGAAGTCAATGGTCAAAGTGCAAAGGGAGATAGTTTCGAAGTAAAATGTGGAAAAAGTTATGATTTTGGAAGTGATGACATTGATAATCTGCTTACTGGAGACAATGGAGTTAAACGGCTGAGTGATGATGACAAAAAATATGACAGTGAGGATGATGTACTTTTATCTAAGAACAACGCAAATAATAATGATTCTGCTGATGAAGAAGTTGCAGAAATAACAGGTGGCAGAAAATATTCAATGGATTCCAATGGAGATACTGACCTAGATACAACTCGTACAGAGAATGATCTAAATACTACTCGAACAGAAGACAATCTACATACAACCCGTGAAGAAAGCGCTATAGACACAGATCGAACAGAAACGTACACTGCTAGAACTGTTGGTGGTGGTGACTACAGCGATAATTTTTCAGAAGATGATGACTTTTAAGGCATTAAAACTATGTGATAACTCTATACATACCGTCCCATAATACATGTACGAGTACATGTAGCAGTAATGTGATAAGGATTTCTTTTCCTTTCAAGGACATAATGAATGTTGTATTTTGCATACGAAATGGATCTAGTTTTGTTTTGTGTAAAATGTGCCTTTGTTGCTCAATAATTTGGTTCCTATTTTGTATGTTTGATAAGCTTGATGTTATCATTGATTTCTTCCAGAAGACATGATTTATAGCTTGCTGGCATTTTTTGCCACTTTTGTCATAACCGTCCTGATGCATTTAGTTTGTATTCATTTTACTAGCTGTATCAAATTAATATTTGTTAGTTTTGCAACAATTGTACTATTTATTAAGTCCTTAAATCTAGGATTATTTAGAAAAATGTTTATTTTCAGTGATGAATCCAAGACTCCACAAATGTTTACTGCTATAAGCAGTCCCGGCATTCAGTTATTAAAGCAGCTTCATACATATATTTAATACATGCATTGCAGTAATTTCTGACACAAATTATTAATAACTCCATTGTAACATGCTGACAGTTGTCCACATTAGATCTGATAAGTTTGTACGCCATCTTTATCCCCTGTAGTACCTTGTGTATCCAATAAATCCACCCAGTCATTTTCGTGAAACAAATGCGGACGGAAATACGGACAGAACCCAAATTATAAGCCCCCCAGACTATGTCTGTTGAGTGCTAAAAATCTGGGCATAATACTCTCTTCCATTTAATGTTTTCTTTGAGAGTCAGATTTAATATAACAGGCTGAGACTGATTTTCATAATTTCTTAAATACATAAAATACCCCAAAACTCTATTTGGTTTGCCAGCTTCCTGTTTGTTCAATTGTATCAGCAAAATCATTTTAATGCTAAGAAATAAACATAAATTTATACTGGTACAAATTTATTCAAGTCTCTTTAAGAGCATATTAATGTATAATATAATATAAACTGTACGATGTTCAATAACAATAACATTTTAGTAAAAACTTACTTCTTAACTATATCAAACTTTTAATATCTGGAACACTATACATTTTCTGTTGGGTTTTCAAACAGACTCAATAGCTTAATGAAAATTTAAACCGATCAAAAGCATGACCAATCATAATTCATTCCGTAAACCAAGCGAAGGGAAACAATAAAGCACAGTTATAAAGACTGTTGATGATACATTCCACCTTGTAAGAAGGTACATTTTGAATAATGTCTTTTAAAACACATAAAGACAGTGTCCTAGGATATTTAAAATGACAAACATTAAATTAAACATATAGCTAGCTCCCTAAATTATATAAAAACATGCTGTATGCCAACTGGATATAAAGATGTTACATTCCCATGATGTATAATACTGACATATAGTCACTATAGATATAATATACTCTACATACCAATTATTGCACAGTTTAGTCTTGAAAACTTTTGTGGTTGATGACCTCGGTTCTATACAATTTGTAAACTCAGAATCAACCCCAATTTTTCTCTTTAACAAGGACAGAAAACCCTGCCAAACTCAGTACTAAATGTATAGTGTATAATAGCTGAACTCTTAAACAGATTTTGACAGAATTAGAAACTATCCTTATATAGAAATATTCATGTTTCAGAAACATGTTCAAACAGTACTGCGAACACGATAACTCAAATATTAAATATTGCAACATATGATCTTATTTATTGTAGTGGCCAAGGTTACGTACGACAATTGCCCCAATATTACTTGAATCACCAGACTGTAATACGTAGACAATTCTCGGATAGAACATTGACCTCCACTATAATAGTCAGTTGAAGCTGTTGAAAATAATAATAATAACAGTAATAATAGTAATAAAATGTTACAGATAACATAATGCAAACATAAATAATTGTTGAATACAAACAGTAGAAAAAGTGCACATAAAAAAATGAAAACAGGTTATTATGTCTCTTTCTTAAATATTAGTTAAAAGTAATTTGTGCAAAGCAGTTTACAGATTTCAGTAAAAAAAGACTTCCTATGATCTGAAACAAGTCGCATTAAAATGGAAGCTTTAAGTTGTGTTTACTTCTTTCAATACAGCATAGATGAGTACAGTACAATTATACCTGTTGATAAAACATTTAAGATTGTAGACACATGTTTACTATACCAAAAAGAGAAACATTCACAAATTTTTTTATCCTATAAAATTCACTTCAAATATAAAGTGATCCAGACTGTGATTTTGGTTATGATATTGTTGTGAGCCACAAAATGATCCAACAGAAAACAGACAGCTCCTACTCTATATTACATGCTTCACACCTCATGTAATCCTTAGGCTTTCCTTATACTGCTTAGTTTGTACATCTTGAGCATCAGTATGTCCATTTATACTTTGGGTGTTTACAGTATAATTATATGAGGCAGGATGCCCTTCAGTTCGTGTCGGCAGCATGTGATTATAATTAGTCCTCGGTACCAATCTATAGCCACCATTTTGATGTATATAACCATTATTAGTCTGGGTATGCATTGGCATATTAATACCGCTACTTTGATTTTGCTGAGAATTCAACATGGCATTAGATCCTGAGGCATGATGCTGATTCCAGTGTAACTGTAACTGTCTGTCTAAATCAAATGTTTCACTATGCCAACTCATTGGGCGAGCTGACAACTGCATAGCCATAGGACTATTCACTGTATAGCTGGCTGATAATCTTTTTGGATCTGGTCTGGAGTGAACATGTAGATGATTCAATGATGTCTGGCTACCCTGACAAGTACAGCTTTTACCCGAAGGCATTAAAGAACGGTCATTGCATAGTGCATTTATTAACGGCAAGCGCATATTTTGTGTCAAGTCCCGAATCTCATCAATGTTTCGATGTGCAGAGTTATGTATGGCACATTCTGATTGGTTGTCTGAACCACTTTCAGTCGGTGAATGAGAAGGAGAAATCTGAAAAGATTAGAAATTTGATTAAAATTAAAACAAAGTTTATTTTCTACAACCAATTTTTATAAAGTCTTAAGAAGTGGCGTGGAATTTTTTGTTACCATATGTAAGTAACACACAACTGTATCAAGTATATATATTAATTGTTAACTAGATTATATAATTCTGAGCAAAAGTTTTCACAAATTCAAGGAGAGACTAGGTGTATACATCAGAGGGCATGACAACACTTTCAATAACATAATTTCAATATTTGAAACAAATATTAATAAGACTAGTATATATAGTGAAGTTTGCCAAGTACCTGAATCTGTGGTGCCCACGTGGTAGGATTTCTTTCTATGGTGGCAGCATGTGGTACATACACATTATGTACAGTCTGTGGTCTAGGCCTAATCTCATTAATAACTCCCCGAGAGGACACTAGATGGTTGTAACCAGTATTAGTACAGTTGTTGATTGTCGGTTTCATGACTTGCATCTGTCCAGATATAGCATTAGGATTACTAACTAATTGTGTATTGTGTCCAGAGGCAATAGTTGTATTATTTAAATAACCATTGTATCCTGATGCAAAGTTCGAACCATTACCAGCTTGCGTTTGACCCTGAGTCACAACTGAGTTCATAGAATTAGTTGAACCATACTGTAATCCATTGGAATACCTGTACGTGGATGTAATACCATTTCCACTACCGACAGGCCCTGATCGCGCTGTTGCAATACCTGTTATTCCCATTTTTGGTTTACTTATCACTAGCTTATGATCCGCTGGCTGTAACAGAGGCACTGAAGTGGGTAAAACATAGACCCTTGAGTCTGGTGTTGGATTTCCAGGGTAGTAAAACTGGGGAGGATATCCTCCATATTGAACTGTTGGTACACTTGGTATAGTATGTGCATCAGTCCTTGGAATTATGTTTTCATAAATATGTTCATAGTCATGTTCCTTTTCTGCTTCTATTTTGTTACTGGCACCTAAAGCCTGTGTCTCATTCACTGTTTGCAATACTGTATTTTTGGCACTGTGTGTTGATGCTCGACTGCTGTGGCTACTGCCACTTCCAGTTCGTTTAAATCCTTGCACATTGCCATTGGCAGATGCATTTAATCCTTGCGACGAAATACTGGTACTTGGAGAATTTCCATTACTACCACTAGGTTGTATCGTTTTAGGGTCATATAAACGAGGTGGCAGTGGTGGACCCATAAGTGGTGCATCAGCACGAGTTATACTCCGCCCCGATTCACTGGTAGTTGGCGAATGATGAGTATCTGCAAGAATAAAAAAACAATCATAGTTAAAATCTTACTTTATACATTGCATACTTGGTAATGAAATCGCATGTAAGAGCAAATTGTGAAAATAACAGAAGCAGCTATGGATATATGTGCTGTACATCTACTCATATGCAAAAGAGCACAGGTGATTTCGCTTACTGCTGTTTGTTGGCGACGAATTTCTGTCACAATGGTTTTGTTCACCAGAATTTGTGGATTCTCTGGAAGCTCGTCCTTCATCGACAGGAACATCTCCATCTCCATCATCTATAAGAATAAACAAATGCTGTGATCAGTAGACTGGCATTTTATAATATTAATGTAACTTAGTCAAAGCTGAATCCTATAGTTTTGCTACAGAGAGTTCTCAATCTTATTGCAAGACTTTCGCCAATACTTTCTGAATTTTTTCTAGAAGAGGTAACATGGTCACTTGACCTCAAAAGACTATCTTAAAAGTCTTGATGAAAGTCTTGTGATAAGACTGAAGATAAGACTAAAAAAAATGCAGAATTTAGCTTTGACTAAATTTTATTTATATTAACATTTTACTGAATTTTACTGAACATTCATTCTGACATTTATACAGAACTGCAACATTACGCCTAGAACTGCAACATTACGCCTCTACAACACATATGACCAACTGAGTGTGAGGAAATAGTAATTTTTCTATACAGAAATTTAATTTAAGGACTATAAGGTACACAGATCAAGGACTTATTAGTATAATTAGATGCTCCACATCAAATTTATTGCTTCATGTTGTGGCACAAAAACAGGCTTTTTGTGAGGTTCATTTTCATGCGCAACAGTCTTGACATTGAGCCTTCTCCTAATACAACCAAAGGGTGTTGTTAAAAACATACTTTTAATGCAGTAGGATGCAAGATAATAATTACCTTCACTATCATCAAAGCTGACACACATTTTATCGCTTACAATGCCCGATGTAGTGTTACTACTTGTATTACTGATAACTGAAGTTCGATTATCTCCAGGACACTTCTTCTGCAATGTGCTATAACCATGGAGAGTTAAACTTCCACGTATTAATGATTGTTCCTGCTCCCATGCTAAATCAGAACTGTCTGTATATATGTAGGATTCATGATAACGCTTACGATCTGAAACATTTACATAAAAGTTATACATACTGAAGGCTAAATATAAATAGAGACACATAGAGATTAATATTTAAAATTTAGGTTGTCAAGGAACAATTGGTACAAAATGTCACCTGTTGTGTTATCTACCTAATGTCTGCTTTAGTGAGGTTAATGATGGTGTTAATCTTTGTTATTAAACTCCTAGCATGTATGAAAATGCATGAAATTTCTCTTCTTTTGGCACCATTCTAACTATAAAATCAGTAAAAGGCTTGACACAATTAGTACAATACCTTCAATTTCAAAGTTTTGTATCTCTGCTAACTTTGGCTGCATAGCCATCTGTATCATATGAGTATTCCTACACAAAGCCAGTAGATATTTTGAGCGGTCATCACTTCCTGTGTAGTAAGTAAACTTCCTTCCCTCAGGACTTCCGACAGAACGAATCTCAAATTTCTTTTTCTATACAACAGAAAACAAAAGCCATAATAAGACACAACAGATGCTAAGTTTAGTTAAAAGACAAAGCAAGCAATGCAAAAAGCCAACAAAACCATCACTTAAATAGAATTTTAATTCCTAAGTACGGTAATTCTTCTCAAATTCGTACAAAAATAAAATAATTATTTTTTTTAATTTTGGGGGGTGTACGAAATTTGGG
>JAOXYB010100493.1:0-21515 GCA_028565635.1 Phoronis ovalis
CCGATATTTCGTTAATACTTGACCGCGATCCCGGTTGACAAAGTCATTGTTCTCAGCCGTGATTGGCTGTTTTTTTTATGAACTTGACACACTAATTAGCGCCAACCGGAAAAGAAGTCGTCGTATTTTGTACACGCTTCCGAGAATGTATAGATTTAAATTCCGTATCAGAGTTCATGAAATACAAAATATCGACGGAAATTTAACTTTTAACTTAAAAGTCCAAGAAAAACTAGGTGTATGAATCTAGAGAAACACCAAATTCTCAATTAATGGGGTGTACGAATTTCAAGAAATTATAAAATCTGAAAAAGGGGGTGTGTACGAATTGAGAAGAATTACCGTAGGTTATTTACAATATCTAGGATTAATGGAAGTATTATGAATGGAAAAAATTATTCAATACATGTATTTCAAATTAAAAAAATATATTTTCTTGATTTTGTGATGTTAAATAGGCCTATAGTTACAAAATTATTGTTGATATTGGTTCATTGCAGTTCCATCCAGTAATGTAGCTACAGCAGAATTATTTGCTCTGGTTATTGAAGGAGTAAGTCGTAGTCGAAATGCATTAATCAATGGTGATTATAAGAATTATGACTGGGATTCTGGTTATACATGTCATCAGCTTGGTAGTGGTGCTATAGTTGTACAGCTGGCTCAACCTTACATGATAGGCTCTATGAGGTAGGTTGATGGGTAGAAACTTAACTAAGGGCTGGTCATCAAAAATTGCTAGTAGCGGACTTGAAATTTTTACAAATTCTTTCCAACAGTAACCCAAAGCATTTTCATATCTCTCCCACCACAGTCAAAAATTAACTGGCCAATAATGTGAACTTGCCTCCATACTAAATGTCATTAGAACACCAAGCTATTCCTAATCCTTTGTTTTTCATAAAACAAGTGAAATCACATACTACTAAAAACATTTTGGTCTTTAAGAATACATCTCTTACAAAACTGATCAATTTTATTCAAATTTTTGTCACTGGAATTAGCAATATGACATCTTTGCAGGCTTCTGTTGTGGGACTGTGATGATAGGAGTTATCGCTTCACCATCGAGGTATCAAATAATCAACAACAGTGGTTTATGGTATGTGATAAATCAAAAAAAGATTGCAAGTAAGTACTCTTGCCAGTTGTGCTTGATGCTAGCAGATTAATAATGTAATGTTGTATTAACCTGGTACAAAAGATATATATAATGTGCACAGGCTCTCTTACAGAGTCGCACCCACTTTGTACAAAATAGTTTAGGCTAAATGTTAATTCACATAAGAGAAGGAGTCCATTTTAAGAGCAACATAGCAACTTTTCACTCTCCTGTCATGGCATCTGTAATATAGACAAACAGAAAATATTGTCTGGTGCTGTTCTAAACATGATATTGAATTTTTTTTCATTTGCACATCACTTCCTGTATGCAATATTTTACATATTTTTTTATGAAATTGTTATTCTGGAAGCTTAATTACACTTATTTTCAAAGAATGCAGTTTGTGAAATTAATCTATTTTTAGATCATGGAGCATCATCAAGTTCGAAAGACGACCTGTTACTTTTATAAGAATTATAGGAACTGGAAATACAGCTAATGAGGTATGGATTCTGAAGTTTGCTCATTAAGTGATGTTTAGATGCACACATGCATATTTCTTTAAACTAATATAAAAAATAACAAGCTTCTGATGGTTCTTTGATGTATTTTTTCTAGAGGTTCCTCAACAACATATATAACTGTTCTGCAGAAGTAGGATATTTAAATTATTACTTTTTCACAAATTCTTGTAGACTATATGATTGCAACCTGAAAAGCAGAGGGCAGTTATGTAACATTATTCACGTTTGACTTTTATAAACTAAACAAATGTATTTCAAGTTTTGAACAGCGTTTCTGGTCATTGATGTTCTTCCAAACATGAAAAAGAGGATTTTTTTTTGTGATTTTGTCATCTGGCACTTACACCTCTTATTTTGTACCTACATTAGAAATGCAGAATTCACATTTGAGTGTTTGTATTTCAGGTATTTCATTGTGTGCACTTTGAGTGCCCTGCTGATACAGAGGCTCTGAAGGAGTATGATGCTAGCGTTTCAGATACCACTTCGGTCATGAGTGCTTCATCGAACGACTCCACAGAGGTCGCAGTTGGCAGTGGTGCTCAGTCACCAGAATCGGCAAGTGGCTCAATGAACAATATGAAATTTGCCCAAAGCTTAAGGCTGGCATAGGAAAATTTTATTTTTGTCGGGCACATTTTGACACCCGTTCCACATAAAATGAACTTTTGAGCAATTCTTTATTTAAGCGCATTATTTTTATTACTTGCGAGTTCTATAATCTTATGTTAACCTTCTCAATATGGCAGAATGCCAAATGAAACAGATGTGGAATTTTCCTTGCATTTATGTATTCTGTGATTTTGCAATACGGCATAAGCTCAGATTTTGAACAAGCTAAAGCACTTTCGGCTTAGGTGATAGAATTTAAAATTGTGTTGAAGATCTAATAGAATTTTTAACTGTCCCATTTTTGCCAGGATTACTTTGCAAGGTTGGCAACTTGACACTACACTTTACGTGCAGGAGAATTGTGTACATGGATAAAAAACTGTGATATCAAATCAAAAACCATTGTGAACTATTAAAGGATGCTATATTTATTTTGATAACGATATGTACAAAATAGTTTAGGTATAACATTAATTCTTATAATTTGAGGAGCAATTCGAAAATGTAGTCCAGTTGTATGTCAGCTTTTTTGTTTGACATTTGTTATAAACAAACAACTAATGCATTGTTTGGGAAAGAGGAATCAGTAATTTCTTACATTATTTTGCTCCTGGAAAATAGTAAAAAACATAAATCTTGAAAAAGTTCTAACTACGTTAAAACAAGCTGTGCAGTAAAACAATTTTATTAAATCTGGGTAACACCAGAGGTCAATAGTTGTGTTAGCAGATACATCAAACGTAAATAAAATGATTAACGACTAAATATTAAGACACTCCTTCCAATATTGTAACAAGTGCTAGATGTAAGTTTGCATTTTAAGAGTAATTTTGAATTTACAGCTTATTCATAAATTAATATATTTTACTAAATAAAAAAGTACAAATTTTGTTTGTACTAATTTTGTATCCTATCAGTTTGTTTTTAGCCTTGTCTCAAAGCATATATGAATATGCTTCTTGTTGAATGTGCATTTTATGGAAACTTTAGTTTGTCCATTTGCCCATACATTTAAAAGGGTGCACACTAAAATGGTAAATGCAGTGAAGAATGTCCATCGTTGGTTTCAAACACGGCTGCACAGCAAACGGAAGATTCTAATAGTGCAGCAATAGTATGTGTAATTAGTTGAGAATGATTCAGTATTCTGATGTTGAATTGGTTTTGTCACGTGCTGTTGGCATCTAATTGAAGCCATGAAATATATGAAGAAATCTGATAACGCATGCACCATCCATTTTCTAGGTGAGTCCTGAGATTACTTATACTTTGTGTAATCAAACAAATCTGGTGAGCTTTTGTAAAGAACATATACATTTTAATCCAGGTTTAAACAAATTTAAAGGATTAGAAATTATTATACTGGGTGAAATTGAATACAATTAACATGCTATTAATTGTTTTGACTTGCTTCTAGGTGTAGGTATGTTGGCTATAATTGGAATGTAATGGTGAAACCACGAACAGATTACACAGACCTTCGAAGTCGAGCAAGAATTTGTCCTGGTTTAAGTACGATTTGTTGCAACCAACAATCTTCAGCCAGACCCATCAGCTGTAAAGAAGGAGCAAATGTGTAAAGAGGTATGCATACTTTGTATAGTCTGGATAGAATTGCCTCACTACAAACTAGGGCACATTTTTTGATATATTATTCCTACTAATACATATAAAATGCTTCAGCTTTGCAGAAATGTTCAACTCTAAGTATTTAGATTATGCAAGGTTACTGTAACTTGAAAATCAGATCTGTAGGGGGCAGAATATTGATTGTGTATTGTTTGTTTGGAGAGGCCTTAGAAGCATACTATTAACTGCATCTTCAAGGAAATTTGCGTGCTGCCACACACATTTTTGATTGAAGACATTGACACAACAAATTATGCACTTTTCAATGAAAATTCAAATAATCACACATTACTAAATGGTATTGCTGACTTAGATTGTGTCTTAACATGGCATTTCATTCACCAAGGAATAATGCAGGCTGATTGCAATAATCCACGAGTACAGATGGTCTCGTTTGTTGCCATTTGGCAGTAATTACTGCCTTACTTACAGAACTTGTTACAACAGCTAATTTAAAAGCGAGCTAAGCTTACCTGTTGTGCTGAAGCTCCTAAATTGCCTCTTGCTACAATGTTCTGTGCCATATTTTTCATTTCTGACTTTTTTCCACTTGTAAGATTGTTAAAGTCTATCTCCAAAAACATGGCTGCCAATTCTTTGCAATACTCCATGTGCACCAATCCGTTGTCATATCTGTAATTGTTTGGAGGTACAAAATTTCCGGAAGAGTTGAATGATTCACATAAAGGCAGTGACTGATTAAGGCTAAAGTTATTATGTGGCATTTCAATATCAGGCATTTTGATTTTGTCCATGATGAGATCAGAGTCTAAAATAAGTGAATTCACTGATATAGTATCTTCTTCTTTTCTTATTTGTTCTTCAGTTTTGTAATGATCACATTTTGTTTGAGGTCGAACTGTTGCTAAAGGGTGATTTACAAAATGTTCATCGATGGCACATTCCTCACAAATTTGAATGTCACCCTTGTTTTGCAGCCCTGAATTCGGCTTTGGCACATTTGATATCCGTTCGTGTTTCCTCATTGGCGTACTTTTTGTAAACATTTCATCAATATTAGTTTCTTCCACAAATCCATCATTATCAAAGCAAAATGTCTCAGAGTCATTTGATATGCTGTTTTTGGACTGTTTACGAGGCGCAGAAACCATTCTTTTGTTATTATTTTCATTTATATTATGAGATATCATTTCTATGTCAATGGTATCTGATTTTGCACCTGGAATTGTTTCATAAATTTCATCATCAGACAGCTCATTATCTACTTCATACAAAGGTGAACCAGTAAATGAATCTGCAAAACTGGAGTTTGAATAGGTAGACATTGTAGACATTGCAAGATAATCAGAACCAGCTTGACTTTGTGCAAGTCCAGAATCAATACTGCTGAATGACTCTCGGTTTGTTTTACCTATCCCTTCCTTCTTTCTTATTACATAAGTCGTTCTGTTAAATCTGTTCTCTGGATGATCAGAACATTGTGCATATATTGTGTTACGATTGCGAGGTTTATTTTCAAATGTAGATGGTGTTCTTCGTCCAATGGATTTGGACTGACCGGTATAAATACCACTGTCATGGCTTGCCATACTGCTAGTTGACGCTAGTCTTTTGCATTTCATTTTTTCATCTGCTCTATGTATTCGAATATTGTCAGTTGCTGTTACTGCTGGACTGTCCTCAAAAACCTCACTGTATATAGATGTCGCAATTGAAGAATTTCTGTATTCTTCATCATTAAGTGTTGACATGGATTCGTTAACAGAAGTTCCATCAGTAAGCTGATGCTCATTTGCTTGTACAATGGTGGCTTTTCCATTTAATGGTGTATCATAGAGATTCAGTTTTGCAAGCTTGTTTGATGATTTCTGGGTTTGCTCACATACTTTTGGTAACACTTGCCTTTTTTGTTTGCCATTTCTTAATTGTATGGGATAACATGTATTTAGACTTGTACTGCTGGATTTTGCAGAGAACTCGCCACTGATAAATTCATTCAAGATGAAACCAGCATGCAACAGTTCATCAATCTCAGCTTCCTTAGTATCAGTAAGCTCTTCTGGAACTGGAGGCAATTGTCTGTTTGCCATTGAAGACATGCAATTGGAACCTTCTTGTAAAAGTAGTTGACCTTTCATTGCCTTCTGTGTTGTGAATTTTCCAAATGTATTTTCCACCTTAGACTTATTCCTAGTTGTGCTTGAAATACCGAGTTTAAAACGGCTTAAAGATGTTAGTATTTCTAACAGTATCAGTCCATAAGAGCGTATATCAGGGGCAAACAAGTTTTGAGATTCCTGATTGTTGGATATTTCCTGAGTAATGGCATGAATTACATTTGGACGGTGGTTTTCTAACATTTCCATTGCATATACAGATTGTTGGATACATGATGAATTCTCAAAATCTCCAATGACTGCTTTTACTGCCATATTCTGAAAAACATGATAAAATAATTCTGCATTATGTGTGATTGTATGAATGCATAAATCTATTTTAAATTAATTGTACTCCTTCTTTTTTGTTTCCTGCAATAAAAATTTAGAGAATAAACGAATAAATAGTAGATATCTGTAGCAAGAATTCAAAAAATCTAGTAATCTGTGTGTACTTTATGACCACTATGGACCAGGCTTATATTTTTACATGATTAATGAATAAACTTATAAACGTGTTTACTTTTATCCTACTAGTACTAATTAAAGTAAACACGTTTATAAGTTTATTCATTAATCATGTAAAAAAATAAGCCTGGCCCATAGTGGTTATCAAGTACACACAGATTACTAGATTACATGCGAAATTGATGATACCACTGATATCTTTTGGAGCCAGATGATACGGATTAACTGCAGATAAAATGTTAGCATCTGCATATTTGATTGTAAGATATGTCAAAGAAACTGAAAATTGCAATTATTAATATCTAAATTCAGTCTTGTTTTCATAGTCATGTTTTCAGAAATCTTCAAACAGCTTTACTATAGCAATTTGGAACAATAAAAAATCTGCACATGTGACATTTATTTGAACTTACAAAATCAGATTTTATTTCCTATAATCCTAAAGGTAATAAAAAATAAGGGAATTAAAATTGAATAGCCAATAATAAAGTAGGCAGAGGTATAACAGAATCAAACATAATGTCCCAGCTTATTGTGAACAGATTGTTTACTCCCTTGTTATAGAATTTGCCTACTTATACTGTAATCTTCAGTGTATTATGCCAGCTATGGTGATATAAGCTCTTAAAATGAATTATAATTTTGCAAATGGCTGGAAATCATTGGTTTCTTTTGAGTTTCAAGAGCACTTGTAAAAATCAACATTTCAAATGACATATTGATAAATATGATGTTTGACCATTATATTGCACAAGTACAGCTGAGAATTCTTCAAACATTGAAATAGTATTATCATTGAATGTTCTAAATGTCAAATGTCATTTCAGTTTTTGGATTTAAAAGACTTTCATTTAAGTACCTGTCTAAGTTTAAATGAGCAGCTCTACTCAGAGTTTAGGATGTCAGACAAGTGAAATTGTATTGAACACTTGTGTCTGCTTGGTGAAGGTTTAATTGATACAACAAAGTTATGAGAATAAACTTATTTGCTATATTTCTGAAGACCTAGTGAAGTGGTCTTCAACAAAACAAACACAGACCCAGGATGCAAAGACCCAGAAATTGAATAATTGGGATAGAAAAGTTTAGACAAAATATATTTGAGGGTCTGAGATAATTATGCTTTCCACAGAATTATTTTTCAATGCAATTTTCTTTAGTTTGGTTTTGTTTAATTTGAATTATTTGGATAGTACACATTAATGAGCCAATTAACAAAATGTAGCTAATAACAAATCAGTGAAATAAAAAATAATAATATTTTTGCAATTTGGAGTTACAAGAACTACTAAATTTGTAATATGGTTGTTTGAACTTAGAAATTAGAACAATAGTGTTTGATAGAAAACGAGTACAATTTATTAAAACTTATAGAAAAATGTTTGAAAGTTTCATTTTATATTTTTTGCTAAAAACAGGTTTCATTTGAAAAGGTGCACAAATTTCGTGAAATTGGAGAAATGGATTAATTAATTAATTTGGATTTTTTTTTGAAAATCTGGAAAAAGAGATTGCATCAAATACAGAGCCATGTCAACTGATAATTTTTACGCTACTTTTGAGCCTTGTAGCACTTTTGACTTACTTGCAAAGAACCAGCAATCCATACAGTTTTTGTGCTGAGATTGTTGTGCAAAATTTTCATTTCTTGTAAATGTTCTAAACCATTGGCAATGTCCAGGCTGATATGTCTAGCAGCATCTTCTGTCATCTTATGGACATTGGTTTGAAGGAACTGTCTTAGGTTTCCATGCTCAAAACATTGCATGCAAATTATTCTGCAAAAAGATTTAGAGAATTTTGCTATGACTGTATTACAAAGGGTTATCCTTGTTGTATTATTTATAGACAATATTAAACAAAATAAAAAATCAAAAACTGAAGATCATGAGCTATGTAAAACCTACAGTATCTGCTTGAAGTAATAATTAAAATACAAATATGAAGCAACTGAGAAAAGACTTCCAAAAGATGATTTTCTGTGTGTCAGAAAGATTTGGTAGACAATATACACTGTTTGTTTTTGTATTTGTAAAATGTACACTTTATTTTCAAGATTAGGTTTTATATCAAAAATTAATAATATTATAAATTGTAAAATTTTAGGTTAACTTTAAAGTTTGGTAAAATTTATTGCTGATCTTTGTTCTAAAGGTATTTTTGGACACCTTGAATAATATCTAATCAAATAGACAATTGGAAAGTTGTCGGTTCATTTATCTTTTTGGTCATTAAATAATGAATTTAATGAAGTGTCTCTAATTGAAAGCAAAATATCAGAAATCAACCCCCAGTACTGAGGTAACAATGGAAAGACTGGATTGCAAAACAAATATTTGCAATTTTCAATAAAAGGTGAATCATATACTGAAATAGATTTTATTTTGTGTGTGTGGGAAGGTATCAATTGCTTTGTGTTTATCTGAAGGATCAGTTTTGAGTATGCATGTTCATTTGCAACAAAGTTCTTTTCTATAAAAAACAAACTTGCTATGCAGAGCCAAGTGAAAGCACTGCTACTATTTCCATATAATTACTTATATGTGAAAAATAGCAAAAATAAAAAAGTCCAACTAAACTATCAACTGTTTTTTTTTGTATGGCATGAATACATCTGAGTAACAAATCAATAATTACTCGACCTGGGTTAATGTCAATAAGCTCATCAATACCAATTAAAAGAATGTATTGACATTTTGCCAGTACTGAATATATCCTGCACAGCCTGTTGTCATTGTATTATGCCCATATGTTTAGTAAAGAAAAAATATCAATTATAAACAAAAGAATATTTGCAGCTTATTCAGTCATATGAAAAATGAGATCGTAATAATTAAGAAAAATTGAGAAGCCTGGTACAAACTTCCTCCTCATCAACTATTAGTCACCTTAGTTACCTTGGTGCTAGAAACCAAAACTTCTAATTGTTTTGTAGTGTAAGTGTAAAAGTCAAATAATGATTCCTAATTATTTATTTGAAAAAATTAGTTCCTTTAATTGTTGTTATAGATGTGGGTTGGTACGCAATAATTAAGGGACTTTCATTTTTTTTGTTTTTGAACTCAAAATGGAACCCATCTCTAGGAATATCACTGAAAAAAGAGACCATATGATTTTTGCCCAGGCAGAGGGATCCATTTCTATAGTTTTGCTGCAAATACGGAATAAACAAGAATGTTGTTGGAAAGTGGACCCATTTCTTGGGACTTTTCTATAAAAACTATATCGATTTCTTGATGAAGGTGACCTACTTGGGTGGTACATATATATTTACCATATAGTTAAGCCCCCCCCCCCATCTAACTTTGCAGCATACTTTGTCATTTTCCAAAAAGAAACATTCAGATTTAAAACTGTACCTGTTATTTGGGTTTGTTATCACTCCTGTTATGGTTTGAATAGCTTCAGTGTATTTATTACTCTTGGTGATCCACATGCATTTCAAAATATTAGGATGCTCCATCTTAGATAACTTGAGCAGAGCACATTTTTCCATCATCCAGTGTGTACGCCCGCTTGGTTTATAAACTTTCATTATACCTTGAAGTGTCTGTCCCATTTTTCCAGTCCATTGTATTTTGAATTTTGAAATTTCTTTATTCTGAAAAGATAGATGTATCATAATTACTTTATTACATCATGTATTAATGTTTTTGTTTAATCTAGGTATTTAGTATTAAACTTTTTAAATGTTGAAAAAGTACCTAAATATATATAACAATTTCAGTTTCAATAAAATCATCCAGTTGTAACTTAACTAAAAACCTTTTGATTTTATTCCATAAGAATAAAGAAATAATAATCAATTTAAAAGGAAAAATATTGTACTTTGCACTAAAGAAAAACATCTACATTCATTTAATGCTACTATGTGTCTAACCAAATTAAATGCAGTACAAGATAAAATCATATGAATGTTTTCCCGTTCCACTAAATCAGAAAAGGCTTACAAGATTACTGAAGTATGCATTCTATTAAATATTAACAGATAATGTCATTTTGGTTCATATCTTTATGCTTTATGATTAAAAGTATACTATTATGTATAAATAAGTAAGGATTTCCTTAAATGTAACCTAATTCACATAATGATAAACAAGAGATTTGTTTCTGGTTTATATTATATTATGAAATCTCACTGACATTTCATGAAAATAAATATTTCATGTGAACTTTGGGCAAAAAGAGTTTATAGTACATCACTTTTTTAAAATAAAAGTCTAAAGCAAATAAAAAAGAAATACTCACTTTACTTGGAATTGTAATGAGGTTTCTCAATTCTTTTGGCGATTTATCATGTAAGGGTTCCTTGTTTTTTCTATGTTTACAACTGTGACACGATTTCTTCAACAACGAAAAACTGATTGCAAAATGCACAATAGGATGGATGAGTGTTATTCCTGTTATATAGATGGATAGCAACCATACAATGATGTTAATTCCTGTCTGTGTCGGTACGAAATAGATATAAGTAAAAATGGCAAAAAAGGCTGTCCAACAAGCAGTTTCTGTAAAAAGGGCTATAGCAGTTCGTCTAGCAATTAAGTCCGCAGAGTCATCTTGTAATGTACTATCCACATTAAGTATTCTTTTACACCTTTTCCATCGTTTCTTTTTGTTGGTGAGAATGGAAACTGTATTGCATAATAAACTGGCACAAATGGTCATCCACAATAAAATTAGCATCATAAGTGAAAAAGCCCACCCTTTTTGTCCTACTAGTCTAATGGGCAAACAAGTAAATGGTGTCTCATCAGTGAGATCAAAGACATCCACTGCCATTAATGGTAAAAATGTCAGTACTGCCGCAAAGGAAAGTTCTATCACTATTATTGTTAAAAATAACCAACCATACCTTTTTTCAGATTTTTTTGTTATTTCTCCAAGTCGCCATTCTAGTAAAAAAACAGATGCCATTGCAAGGAAACAACAAGACATTTGAATGATGAACATTGTGGAATATCCTGCAATTTGACATAATAAATTATCCTGGAACTCTTTTGTTAAAAGGAACAGTGCCAAACCTAATCCTTCAAGGAAATATGACAAGTCTGTGAGTATCATAAAACATTTCATAGACACAGTTATACTTCTTGTAAATTTGAATACATGCCAGATTAGTAAAAGCACATTCAATAAAATCCCCAGTCCTGTCATTCCACTTAAACAATAATCGCTAGCACTCAGGGAATCGTCCATACTATCTGTTGCCATTTTGTACTTCAGCAGTTAGATTTGGCAGGTCAGATTTGAAGTTGTAAAATAGCTGACTTTGCCAATCATCCAGTCTCGATCAACAGCTTTTAACAATTGTGGTTTAAAAACCCATTGCCTTCTTATTTCATCTCTTTGAAAAATTATTGCACCTCTCTAAATAAATGTTTGTTCAGATTTTCTCAGTTTTATTTGATTTCTGATCAAAGACACATTCCTTGTGAATTAATGAAGTTTGTTATCCACTGCAATCTTGTTCAGAATCCTTTATTTCATGAATTTATTTCTTCAGAAAAGTTCATGCCTGGCATAGTATAGTATAACATCCCGGAATTATTGAAACGATATGTGCTCTTGTACAGTATCATCTCTCTTCAGGACACAAATGAATAAATGATATTTTCTGTAGCCGCAGCACGTTTCATAAAGCAAGAGCCAATTATTGATAACCTAAGGTAATGGGCCTTACTTTTGTTGTTCTCTGCGGAATATTGGATGAGATCAATTCAGCTGAAATGAAATCAATAAAAATCATAGCTAATGATTGAGATCATTCTCAACTTAATAAAAATTATATACATGATTTCTCACTAATAAAATTATTGCTGTAAAGCCAATTTTCTATTTTTAGTTTTTCTATAGTAACCTTACAAAGATTTTAGTTTAAATTCACAGATACGCACAAGTATTATTCCTGTCACCGTAAGGTTTCTTTGTATTATAATCAGGTTCACATCAAACTCTTTTTTCTAAGCAAAATAAATTATAACTAAAAGATAAATAATACGTCTCAACAATTTACCTAAGTTAACACTGTAACAAAGTGGTTTTAACAAGAAGTTTTAAATTTAGAAATCTATAGTTTAAGAAACAAGCGATCCATAGAAATGTTCTTTTGCTAATGGAGACATAAAAATAACAGACAGCTTCTCAGTAACAAGTTGTGTATTTTTTAGCAACTTAATTCCAAATATTTGATTTAAAGTTGTACAAGGACATCTTTGTACCAAATGCCTTCCCAATCTTTTACCATATTTACTTTTCCCTAGAGGCATAAAGTATACTATTTATCTAAGATTAGTGTATAATCCCCCATATTTGCTGTCTTTATTGCTATAATCATCATCAATTGGCAAACAAATTATCAAGCTAAAATAAACTCCCTGTTATATTCTGGATATTTCTGGATATTCCTAATTTGTTATAACATACTGTTACTTTTCATATGATCGTGATGAGCATAATAAATTGAAAGAAAAAACACTTACTTGATTCTTTGGGATAATTAATCCTTTTTGCATTTGCATGGCCATGGAGAATGCATATTTTATCAATCCATGTTACAGTACTGCATATAGCCTTGTCTTACCATTTTGCAACAAGTGGGATCTATAGTGCATCTAACTTTACTCCAGTTAAAACTATTGACACTAGTTGGTCTGAGTACATGGTGACAACATAAGCCTCCTACAGATTTATCAGATGCATTTATAGGATTGAAAGTAAGCCACAGTTGCCTTTGCTCTACATGGGGATGGAGCCTACCGTAAAACACCAAATTGTTTTGCCTGCAAAGTCCCCCTTTTTATGGATAGGAGATTCTCAGAAAATTCTACTATTTAAATGTTGCCTATTCAGATTTTCAGGGTAGAGCTTGTGAAACATATATATCAAATGTATATACCTCTCAAATAAAATTCTGTAACCATAGCAACAACTCACCCTAGTGATGATCGAATTGACTGTGTTCCTTTACATAAATACTTTTAATCATTTCTGCCTACACACAATCATTTCTTTAAATAAATACAATATTGAACAAAAATTAAATAAGGCAAATATTTGTTTGTTCACAAGTAGTACTAATACAGGATTATATTACATGCAAAATGAAAGCATAAAATTATTAGCTTTTTATAAAACCCTTGGTAATCAAACAGTCATCAAAGGATTTTCATCTAATATCCTTATAATCCAACGTTATGTCATCAGTAGTGGAGAATAATCCATCTGCCATATTACAATACATCCCCAGGGCTGGTTGTCAGCACATGCATCCCCAGGCATTTGTTGTCCTCTGCTGAATCATACAAAAGGTATTTCATTAAATTTGAAAAACAGTGATATGTCTATTATAATAATTTGGCTAAACTCTTATTTACTACATTTATAGTTTTTGACATTAATACATTTTTATTATATAATTATAGTTTAATAATATGTATAAAAAATATATATTTACCTCTTGTTTACTATTTCCCATTACAGGCAAAGCGCAGGGGGGCACTGCCATCCAAAGTGGTTAATATATATACATGCCGCCCTATGGGGTATGGTTTTTCAGTGTCCCTGCTTGCAACATGGTATATATATTTCAGCCCAGGACGCTCGCAACAGGATATATTTTTAGCTCACTGTCAACAACGGGTCCCGAAAATCTAACAACGGGTCCCAAAAATCATGTTTATACCTATAAAGGGGTATATATTTTGCCATGAATGTTACTAAAGATGTATGTTTTTAGCCATGTTTACTGTCAACGGGGTATGTTTTTAGCCATCTTTTTGGACAACGGGATATGTTTTTTGCCATAGCTGGTTTGCAATGGGTATAGGGTTTTGAGGGCTGGGCCTCACCCCTGTACCATAAATTGGCTAAGTGGGCCCCCAGTAGGCAAGGCTATTATAAGGGGCTTATAAGAATATCTGTTACTTAATAGCTCACTGGCTGGTTTATCAAATGATTAAAACAATGCAATATCATAAAGATTGATAATTTCCTTTCAGATACGCTTGCTTTGCTTTATAAGGCCGCAAAAATACCAGGACAAAACCAAACAGGAATAACCAAACAATAAAACAAAAATAAAGTATCACTGTTATCACAGCAGGGCTTTGTTTGGTGTTTATCCATAACCAAAAATATATACATTATAATGTTGTCTTCTTAAATGAAAATATAACTTTTAATAACAAATTTCAACAATATGAGGTTCATTGTGTTTGAAATTCTTTGCAGTAACTTATTAATGTATAATAAGAAAAAGGGTATATATATATAGTTTTTGAATATAATTATGACAAAGGTGTGTCAACATTAAAATAATTTACTCCAGTTCTCTGAAGTTACATTTCTTTGTTTTTATATTTTCCATCCAATTAGTATAGACATTCCAAAACAAGTTTTAATTAGATTTGTGTGTTTATTTGTGTACCCAGGTACTAAAGCAAAAGAACATTAAGGAATGGAGACAAATGAATATTCTATAAGCAAATCAGCAATTAACTTAGTCTATTTAAACACGAGTTGATATATTGGAATTTGTATGTGATGCAGTAAATAATTAAACTTGGAACAGGAAATCAATAAAACAATCCGATATTAAATATTAACTTCAAGGTGTCTGAGATGAAATGAAAATGTTGATAAGTTTGGCAGACATGACCAAAACCATTTAGTGCATTTTGCAAATTATCTCCTATATCAACTATATGGCTTTATGAGAAAACCTACAATGTATATAAAACGTGTGAATTTTCTGAATGAGCCACAAATGACTATCTTGTTCAATTGTTAAGGAATTTTACACATCTACTTAATATTCAAGCAGTCTATACACATCCCAGTTAATACAGAAAAATGTGTGTATCAGCAAAGTTTCAGAATATGGTGCCAGTTCTTTTTTCTGATATTTTTAATTTGTTTTATAAATAACAAGTAGGAACCGTGCAATTTCCCTTTTGCTAACCAATCAATTAGTAAGAAGCTGACATTTGTACTTTTAAAATGCCTATTAGTAAAAAAATTACACAATAAATTTGTGAGGTGTTCAGAAACAAATTTTAGTTTTTATTAATAACAGTACAATATTTAATGCCGTGGTTAAGTATTTTTGCATATGCTTGCCAAATATTGCTGTTCTAAGGTTTTAGAAGAAATTGGCCATTGAAGTTCTTTTTAACTAAAATATATTTTGCGACTGCAGGGGCACTTTTCAAAAAATGTGCTGGGATAAAAATGGTAGGACTAGTTAGATTTTTAAGAAATCCCATTCAAATGAATAATGAGAAGATCTATTTAATGCCTCTGAGCATCTATTCTTAGGAAATTTTAATAACAGCGCATTTTTCCTGGACTTGAGTCGCAAGATGCATCTGTATGCCAAAAAGTCTGTATAAGCCGTTCTACCCAAACCTTATTAATAATTCAATTATTTATTTATTTAAAGAATGTCTGATTATTGGTTTGGTATCAAAAAGTAAGGCACAGAGCTTGCCCCTTGTATTTAAATGTTGATATGAAGAAGTTTTTCAGCCTCCAAGCAGCTAAGGCCATCTCGTGAGTGCCTTGGAAAACGTGTAGATATGAGAAAAATGCAATTAGTACATGTGAAATTTTTTTATTAATAATTTGTTTTTTTTAGACTAGTTATTCAAGGCAATTTTTAATAAATACATAAACATAGTTTAAAAGTAATACATTTCTTTTACTTTGAACATCAATAAATTAATTATTAGACAACATACCGAATAAATTTCACATAGTCCAAAGATATTTGCAACAATTTTTTATCAGCTCATTGCACCATGCTAACATAAATGTGAGCAAAGCATTTACCATAGGTAGCACAAGTTACTATTAAAATTTAACAAATTATAAAATACATAAGAAGATACTTTTATTTACATTGGATATTCCAAGCTATTTGATACACGGCCATGTTATAGATAAGCCAATAAAAGGGCAACACTTGATGTTAACAGTGGGTTTCAATTATTGACAACACTGCAGTAAATAAGCTGTATTAAAATTTCCAGATTTTTATTTGATTTCCAATTTCCAATTGTAACCTTGTAAGAAATAGTTGATTTGTTCAACAGCATCTGTTCCTGTTTTAAACGGTTTTAATTCTATGTGTGTTTAAACAAAGTCTTTTTCCTACTCGGTATTAAAATCCGTTGTATCTGTCCATCACCCTCATCAGCAGCAAACCATTGTTGACAAATAAATTCATACTCATCACAATATGGTATTTTTCTTGGTAAATGCCTGTGTCCTCTGTTAGTTTTAACTTCATTTTCACTGTCAATATCCAAATCAGTATCGTCAACAGAGTCATCGGAATCTTGACTTTTTTCTTTTGCCTCATCTTCATCAGAAGATTCGCCAGAATCTTTTTTATGCTTTCTAGACTTCATTTTAGGCTGTTTCTGATATTTACTGGCATCTTGTCTCCATTTCTCTATCTCTTTCTTTTTTAGTGTTGTACCTTTCTCCGTATCAGAATTGTCTGAATCAATAAACTGAACACTTTTTTGACTTCCAAACAATGAGTTACGTTTTTTAAGGCTAGATTTACTACCTTTCCTTTCAAGAGATTTGCTATGTTTCCTTTCGATGGCTTTACCCTTCTTATGTGTCACTTTCTTTTCCTCTTCATCATCATTGCCCAACAAGGATGCTCCGGACTTTGATCTAGATGTTCCAAATGGATTAAATTCCTCTTCAAATTTACTCCCTTTTCTCTTTTGTTTTTTCTCATCAACATCTTTCTTCAATTTTCTAGTTTTCCTTGTTTTAGATTTTTCATCTTCTGAATCACTAGACAAATCTGATGAGTCTGATGATTTTTTCCGATTTTTCATAATTTCTTTCGTAGACACCACATTAGACTTTTTATTTTTATCTTTTCTCGATGATGTCTTCTGCTTGTGTACTATCTTTTTCTTGTCCTCAGCATCATCTGAATCACTGTTAGGCTTTGATTTTTTCTTTAATTTCTGTTTCTTTTTATCATTATCTGATTCGCTGTCTTCAGAATCGCTATCTGATCCTAATATTTTACTAAAGAAACCCTTCTTTTTCTTTTTAGATTTCTTTTTTCCTTCATCTGAATCGCTGCACTCCTCCTTATCACTATCCTTCCTTCCTTGTTTCTTTTTTCTTTCCTTTTTCTCTTCTTTTGATTCATTGTCTTCAGAGTGTTTATCCTTTAGCTCTAACACCCTCGTTTTAATTTCATTAGATGGTAAAAATCTTTTAACTATGACCTATAAGACAACATAAATCACCTTAGTTTCATTGCCATGCAATTGATGCATAAATCTTTATGTAATTTTAAATTAACAACAGTTATTTCCATATGCGTTAAAAGAATGAAAAAATGTTTTTATTAAAACGACACTTAGTCTACAAATGGTTATGAGCCACAATTTAATGATACAAAAGAATATCCATAGTCAGCCTTTCCTTTTTTCTTAATAATAAGAATTATATCTATACAGAAATGCTTTTTGAACGAATCGTATAGTTTTTGTGACAATTTGATGAGTATTTGAAATTCATTTATTGATTGATGTTTATTTTTTACAAGTATCAATAAAGCTCACCTTATCCAGGAACCAGCCAGCACCTAGGCCAGCATTATCATGACCAATCATAATCTTCTGAATTAGACCAACATCTCTCACATCAAACTAAAAAAGAAAAGCATTTTTCATGAATCTGAGTCACATGGAATCAACAACATAGATTATGCTTCTTTCACATGTTAACATTCGTAAATGTTCTCAATAGCTTTTAGGTGTTTTCCTTATTCCAAATTTTACCTTTTTATTAAGTTTGTACAAACTAATTTGTTATTGCAACATTTTTTTATTCTTGTCATTAGCTCTCTTCAAAACATTATACTTATATGTTTATTAAGAAGTGGTGCTATTCTGAATTTTCTGAGTCATTTTCCAATAATCTGCTTAAGGTGGCATAAAAATGGCAATTCTGGGCTTTTAACTTCAACTGTAATACTAAATAACTTACTTGAAATTTGTCTACTTGATTTCTCTCAAATGGATCCGCATGATTTCCTTTTTCTGCAGTCAATGGTAATAGCTTTGTTTTCCCTTTCTTGCCAAACATCTGAAGGAATACATTTGCATTGGTTCCTGCCATCATCTTGTCTCCCGTGTAGATGTTAAATTCAAATGGGACTGTGCCACCTAGAATAGTGAATCTCAAATGTTAAAAAGTTACACTTAGAAAAGGAGAAAGGAAACAGCAACTATATCAGTAGGTGGTGTTTGAAACACATAACCAGCAATAATGACAGGTGAGAAATGTAAATTCAAGTGAAATGTACATAAAAACATTAAGATTAGAAAAACTATAAATCTAAAAAAAATTTTCTTTTGTGCTTACTTTTTTCATTTCTTTTGCTTTGTTCAATATCAGCTTTAGTTGCACCTCTCGCTGCAATATCCCGCCATAGTTCACCATCTCCTTCATCTCTAGCTAACCAGTCATGACATGGGAACAGGTATTTATTCGACTTGTCCTCTGTGTCGACAATGACAACTTTTTCTAAAAACCAACCTGCAGCAATGCCTGTGCCATCATGTTCAATCCTTCAAGGAAAAGTTATAAGGTAATGTTTATCAGTGTCTTACTGTTTTGCTTTACATTTTCAAAAGACAGTTAATTTGTGAACATGTCCATCTGACATCATAATACCACAGTCTATGATATTATAATTATATGTAGTCGTATAAATAATATTCCTATATTATATTCAGTCCTATAAATCCATTAAGGTTACATAGACTAAAGACAATTATAACCTAATTATATTTTCAATTAACTAAGCTCATGGTATTTCTCTTAGATGTTTTCAAATTATGTCTGATTGCATAGAAATGCAACAAAATGTCAAATTTCTCGAATTGCTTCACACTCACATTGACGTTTTGATTTTTTTTTCATTTTTTTTACTTTAACACTAAGTTGTACCTATAAATGAGTGTCAAGGAGATTTTGCATACCCTCCATTGGGGAAAATTCTGTATCCGTAATGAACTTTTATCGTTGATATTTTGCATGCCCCCTTTGTGGAAAATCCTTGATCCGCCACTGCTTGAATTTCCTCTATAATATTTCATGCATCATCTGAATTAGCCACTAACCTTATTTTTGTAAGAGGTCCAATATCTTCCAGACTTAAATCAAACTTGTCAGTCTCTCTACGCTCAAAACAATTTTTTGATTTATCTTGTAATTTGAATTTTGCACTAACACCTTGTCGTCCAAACAGTGTAATGAACACATTTGAGTCAGTGCCAGCTCCTCTTTTCGAACCAGTATAAACTAGGACTATGTAATCTATAAAAAAATCAAGTGACAAACTAAATAATGAACACATTTGAGTCAATGCCAGCTCCTCTTTTCGAATCAGTATAAACTAGGACTATGTAATCTATAAAAAAACAAGTGATAAACAAAATAATGAACACAACTAAGTCAGTATCAGCTTCTGTTTTTGAACTAGTGCACACTGGGATTATATAATCAACAATAACGTGATACAAATAACAAGCTACTGTAACAAAAGACATGCGCTTTATCTGTTATACAACTTAAAAATGCCTTATGCCCATAAGAACCAATTCAAAGTAATATAATTAATAGTAAGATTTGGTATTTAATAAGTTATATAACATACTAGTTTGGTATAATTATGAAACAAACATTATACAATAATCTGTGTCTTATGTTAATTTTTAGAGATATATAAAATATAAAAAAAGTATACCTTTAATCTCAGCTTCTTTTTCTTCTGCTGTAAGTTTTCGTTTAACTTTCTGGTCCTTCTCAAAAAGAGATAACCAATTCTGGCATTGAAATTCCCATGTCTGTCGTGTTTTCATATTTGTCATTTGTATTCTTTCTAAAAACCAGCCTTGTTTTTTCTCTACACCATCATGCTAAAAGAACCAATAGTTTTATCATGTTATTTAGAATTTAACCTAACTGCTGGTGTAAATAAAATTGAACATTGGCAATGTTGCATTCTCTGGATTTTAGTCATTGCCAGCAATTTGATAACTATTCCACAAAAATTATATTAACGTTTGAATTCTGTAGTCTATCAGGTATACTTGTATGTAAATTAGATGTGCTCAACAACACATAGAGTTCAACTCATACTTACCTCAACTATTAAATACTGAAGATCTCCCATATCAGGACCTTTGATGTAAAACACCTCAGATGTATTTCGACCAAAATTAAAATGTGATCTGTTCTTTCTTAACTGAGTTTTCTTTAACAGCCCATCGGTTCCTTTTACAGTTATGAAAACCTTCAAAAATAAGCAGCATGTTGCAAAAAATCAAGCACATTACAATTTTCATGTATTCTGTTACTTTAAAATGTAGCTACAGTGACCAAAGTAACATTATTGGTGTAATGATGAACAAATCTAAGCAATAACATGTTGATAAGAATACCTGCTTTAATTTCTAGGTGATAAAAATGCACTGATAGGTCTAATTTGTGTCATTGTGTACTCGAATAAGTGTAGCACATCTTAGTATGATAAATACCTTATTACCCTGATAGAAAGACCAGAATCTTGAAGGTTTTTTTTGTGTATCATGGAAGGTACGGTTTATGAAAATGGGTCTAGTGAAAAATTTACTATAATCATTAATAAATCAACCATTTTCATATCACGTGCTCCTTTACATAAATATTTTATTCACTTTAATGTTGCTCCTGTAACAGTATTCAAACTCAGTGAGCATCTTTTTGCACTGTTTTCTGGATCGAGTCTGTTTCAATCAACATTTATTAACTGTAAAACAACCTATTATATATAGTGCTATCACACATTTTTGCTTTACTTTGGAAGGTACAACCTGCCCGGGGGGGGGTACTCAGGGTATTTTTTGGTGGGGGTGTGCAGCCGAGTTGAAAATTTTGGATTTGGATTGTATAGTTTTTACTGTATTTTTTTGTATTGCTACCGTAACGATATTCAAAAATTTGGATTGCTACCCACTGCTTACAGCAAAT
>JAOXYB010100604.1:0-14373 GCA_028565635.1 Phoronis ovalis
TCGCATTTGTATGCGAAATTGAGGCCCTCACATCGATGCTATAAAAATATTCAGAATTGGCAAAAATCCAAAAATGGTGTAAACTTACAAAAGCTCCAAATCCTAAATGACAGGTTAAACCAAATGTTTTTCTTTAAAAAAAACAGCAGTAGGGGATTTCTTATAAGGAAGCATTCAAAAATTACCATTCCTTTATCTAAATTTGGCTAAAAACGGCAAAATATATCAAGGACCCAAAATTTTACTTAAAATTTGGGGTTCATGACCTTTTGACCTCTGGTGATCCCATGCAGCGTTCTATCGTAGTAAACGTGAATTTACCGCGTAGCACATGTCATCTTCTTTCCAATAAGTGGTCATTCTCTACAATATTTACTCCTATCATAAAAATATAGGATATAATGCTATCCTTACCCCTGTTTAGACCAATTCTGCTGACTCAGCAACAAAATCATAAAAGCGTCCGTAGCTAAAAATTGGCCCAGGTACCGAGATGTCCATTTACTCTGGAAATGTGAGTTAGGACCCAAGGTATTCAAAAAATCCCATTTTGTCTTTCTATACGCTAGGTCGATTTTTTACCCTCGGCTGACGGACTAATATGTTTTATACCCTTACTCAAACAATAAAAACAGTAGAAATCATAAAAAACCAAGCTGATGGTTAGATAACAGTGATACATAACATCGTAAGAAATTACATTACAGTGTCACAGAAGTATACAGTCGACAGACACTTTCTTCACAATAAACAAACACTTGCATTTATAAATTTCATTAATACTAAGGTGAGTTAATTAATAAATAAATTAATAGGTACAAATTGTCTAATAGCACCATGTTAGCATAATATATTTATGTTATATTTAAAATGCAAATATTGAAATCATTATGTTTCCAATGTTTCAGGCCTATGGTAAAACCACCATTACTGCTTTTCATTTTAGCTACCAATCATATCATTTACCAAAACTAATCAAAATTTGTCCTTGACAATGCTATGAGCACTGTACTAAGTCATTCTATCATATGTTGCTATCTGCTGACTTTGCCTGTTGTATCCGTTCGTATATCATGTGACCTCTTGCTGTCGCCAGAGTTGCCATAACGGTAAAGATGACCATCAATACGAACATACCCGAAAATCCATAATAATCAGAAACCAAACCAATTAAAGGACCTTCTACAACTGCTCCAATACTACCAAAACCTGAAATGTTTTGACAGAAATATAATGATTATTTCAAAACAAAAAAATCTGATGGCTTACTATTGGTAGTTTGCTGTCCAGTGGTATATCTTTGTTGACAATGGAAAACTGAGCCATGTCATTCATGACAACTTTGGAAATAAAAAAACTGTCTCTAAAACTACTTTCGCATGTCATAGAATGGTAATATACGTTTAATGCATTTATGACTTCCCAATACTCTGATGATACTCATATTTGTAAAGTTAGATTTTGCATAAACATCTCACCATTTACAAACCCAACCACAGCTGCTGCTGCATTTCTATTGTCCATCTCACCAATCTGGGCTGGTACAGAGCCACCTAGGGACAAAAACCAAATGGCATTGGTTATGCTTTATATAAAGCAACAAATGTAGATATTAAATAGGACATGTTTTTCCACCTGGCCTGTTGTGTTAAAAACAATAATGTACAGTTTTATCCGTGTAATATCAAGAAGACATTTATCATGTCTAATGCCCATCCAATGTGTAAGATTATATTTTTTTGACATTATTGTTTTTTTTATATTAGAAAAGAATAAAATATATCATGCATTATAATCTGGTTTATCATTGTTTTGGTGGAGTACTCTTATTCAAAATGACTGTATGTCTGTCCGATGCGTTACCCTGGGGGTACTGACCATATTTTTAGATCGGGATGTGAAGTCCAAACTCAACATATCCACCCATTTTTAGGAATTTTGGTCTCAAAAATGGACCCATTTTTAGGGTTTTCTGTCACAAAAAGAAGCCATTTTTAAGGTTTTTTCTTGGAAAAACTATTCCCTTAGAATTGCTACCTTTAAATAAAATCGTGAAAAAACAACCCATTTTTAGGGTTTGTTGAAAAGTGGACCCATTTTTAGGGATTTATTTGTAAAAAAGTGACCCATTGGGGCACCAACCTATGGCCTTCTTAGAACCCCCTCGGAATTTTCCAAGCAGCGCTTCATTTTTGCAGCTATAGATGCAACATAATATGCCCTCTCAAAAACAAATATGGCCACCAGTTGGCCATATTGGAAGTAATCTGGGTCAAAATTACACATAGCCTGTACTATCGCTGTACTTAGTCTGCACAGAAAACGAAGCTGATCGGATAAAAACTAAAGCTGTTATTATGACATACAATCTCGAGAACCAACATGGCTGCCAGTCGGCCATCTTGGGAAGTGATCTACATCAACTATATGTGATAAGTAACCATATCAATAAATCTGAAGAAACCTAAGCAGGTAAAACCTTGCTTTTAAACATTACATAGTAGATCAAATTCAAAGATAACAATAAAATTCACCTCCCAAATGTGAGGCAATAACTCTTAAGGTGACCATACGGAGGTGTCTTACCTACATTATTGTGCTAACTTACAATTTTTATATCTGGTCCAAGGGCTATTGTGGAAGTTACAATTCCGTAAATTTAATACTTACGATTCCAGAACTCAGTAAAGGTATTTACACGAATCGTAAAGATATGATATTTACTGAACACATTTTGGCTTCCGCAAAGTCATGATTCACAGAGTTGTAACTTTACCATGTTTCCGACAACAGGCCACACAGAATACAACCAGTATAATGCAATAAACTTTTTATTACACTGAAGTTAAACTCTAACCATTGGCAATCAACACTGATGATGTTGACATTGGAATACGCTTTTGAAAGCTTTTTCTTGTACGTGTAAAATTTTTGTTCCACACTTGTTTACCAAATGGAATGAATATTACTGGAGATGGATTACAACAGTACTACATGGAACATTCATTTTTACAGTCTGAAATTTCTACTCACCTAAAATCATATCTGGGCCACAATTTAGTGCTCCAGCAAACAGCATACACACTGAGTTAAACACTACACCCCATGTACTGGTTACCTTGTATAAGACAAGTGAAACTGCACTTAAAAAACAAAATACTGTGGTACCATATAAAGATCTGCCTTTAAATACACTGCAAAAAATAAATATCTTTCACTGTTAAAGCCAGTTTATTTATTTTTGATATTTAAAAATACCAAAAGATCAATGTTTTCGGAGTTTTTACATTTGATTCTATTAGATTGTTATCATTTCATAAACAGAGCAATGAATCACCAGCAATGTAAGGAAATTAACTTCATATTGATGCATTATTCAACATCTTTACAAGTGATCAACTGTGTTACACTTGACCATCAGTAGTCATGAGACTTTAAAGAAATGTTTAAAGGAATATCACAAATATAAACTACCAGAGACTGATAGGCCTTTCTTATATGATATTTCCGATCTGTTTTGTTGGTGTGGTAAGTCTAGAAATGGATTACTGCTGCTGATACTAAGTTTTCACATCATGTCGTAATACACTGATACACTGACTGAGCCATAAATTAATGGTCAATTTCCATACCTTTTAAGTAAAAAACCCACAGAAGCACTACCGACCACACCACCTATTTCAAACATGGTAGAATACATGCCAGCTTCAGTCTTGGTATAGTTTAACTACAAAGAGAACATTTTAAATGGTACACTTTAAAACTGCACAATACATTCCTTACATTCACTGCCTTGTAAAATACATCTTTGTAGAATGTTTTGGCATGATTGAGAATGTATTATTATATTACATGATGGACATTATCTTGTTTCCCTGGAGTTTAGGTAACAGCGCAGGTGCATAATAGTGAAGCGAGCTCTTACATAACACGTACGCGTACTGGAGTATGACATAACCTACACACCTACAATCAGAATTCCATCTGTTAGTCCATGTGTTCCAATTGTAAATGGGTAATAAAATCTTATGTGTCCTGGTAATAACTAGATTATTTATCGAACTTTTTAGGTTTAACAGGTTTTCCCGTTTCTGTTAATAAGCCAGTATTCAGCAACCTTTTTTCCCCGCAATGTCATTAACTAAAAGACGAACACAAACACAAACACGTGACTTTATGCGCTATAAGCAGTTGGGAAGTCAAAAAAAGCATCTGAACTCGCCTTGGGTTTCACCGGTTTCATACTAATTAGGCACAAGGCTAATTGACGCATTCATCCAGATATCCCTCGAGGATGAGGAAATCATTTGTGTTCTTCAGGTACATAGTTTTGTCACAAACAGCCAGTTATTAACTGCATCAGATGATGATTATAATGGGGTTAAACACCTTTAGATATTTAGTTTTGTCTGACTGAACCAGATGGGAGAGTATCTTAAATGACGGACACATAATCTTAGAAAAAGAAGACATCACTTGACAAACAGGTTATAGTTACTGTAACATGATTTGTATACTTACATAATTTAATAAATACATTGGAAGCCACATATACATACTGTATCTCACAACCTTCAAGCAGAACATAGCAACACAGATTTCAGGTACAACTCTGAAAATATAAAATACTGATAAATAATCATGCAGTTCTCCAGGACTCTTATATAATATCATAGATTATTGTGATATTCAGTACCTATAACTGTCTTGGTGAAGTTTTGTACATTTCTGTGACTTACGGAAAATGCATAATGTCCATCAATCGTGGTCTCGTCTCTTCTTTACCCCCAGAAGATGAAGGTTGAGCTGAAATGAATAAATGATTAAAATTATCTAAATATTTAGTCAATTATTTTCAAATCTCAAAATGTTTTCTTTTAATGTACTTCTGGCGTAGACTGATTCATGTGCCGGGCTTGCCAGTACATTCACTCGTAATCAAGGTGATTCAGGGAGGTTCTGCTGGAAAAGGACCATTTTTTTGGGGTCCTAGGTATCTCTACTGCTGGCAATTTTGCAAATTTTATGCGGTAATATTACTTTTCATTTGAGTCAAATGTTTTGATCTATTTGCCTCAATTTGTTGGCCCATTTATTCAATGTTTACTATCAGGACTTAACCAACAGAATCACTGAGATTCTTGCCATATGGTATCTCTACCGACAAGATTTTTGCCATTTTGTATCTTTGTCGACAGCATTTTTGAGCTAAAATCAGGTATCTCTACTGTAAGGATCTGGGAGGTCTAGCTGAACTCCTCCGTCTGAGTGTATGGAAGTGATACGGTTTTTATTTCTTTGCTTGTAAGCATCAAATGTAAACAGAAATTGTAGTTTGGAGCAGGAAAACAATGGTATGCCAATGCAAACCATATAAAATTTCTGAATAACTTTAGATGTCAGATTTGAATCATACTTATGAGAGACATGTTAAAAAATATCAGCACATTTGAAAACTCTAAAATACTTCACTACGCCATTGGTTATTATTTATTTACTGTTGCCAACTCATACACTCAGTTGAAAATAATTTTTCCAGTTACAGATTGACAAGCAAAAAGCAATGTATTTACTGTAAATTTTTTTTTATGAACTAATTGTGGGTCGGTTGCAATGGCGACAAACAGTCTTTTAAATGGCCCTAGGTAGTGCAGTAGTTTCAACGTTTCTTTAGGATTCTTAAAATAATTTGCATTTTCCCAAACCTACTGGGGAACTTTGTTTATTAAATCAATAATGGATAAATAGTAATTACTTACCTTTTCCGGGAACTTCTATTCCAACTTCTTGAGGTTGTTTGAAAATAAATAAAACAAGAATGCCTAGAGATCCCTGTAATAGAAATATGCATATATTGTAAATTAATATTCTTTTCAGACTGCTAATGGAAAATGAGTTCAAGTTTTTATAATGAGTATTTTTAAATAAAACTTCGTATATATTCAAAATAGTGCTTTTAGCTTAGCTACAAAAATATTTACTAGTAAAACCAATGGCTGATCCAATATAAAATTTCTTTGTGTACCAAGCGACACTGAAATGTTGAGGAGCCTTAGTTTGCTACCGCTGCCAGTATTAGACATTTCTGATAAAAATTCACAATTTCATCCTCAATCCTCAGCTTTGATATAAGTTTCATAATCTTAATACAGTACTAAATTATACTGCTGAGTAATTGTTTTTATAAGTTATGCTTACACATATTAAAGATGGTATTAAGAAAGTACTTCTCCATCCATAATATCTTTGAAGGGCGACCTGTAAATATAACCAAGATATCTTAACATCACCATGACAACAGGGGGCTTCTGTAAACTGCAGCGTAGTAATGTGTCCTTTTTGTAGTACAAAAGCAGAAGTGAACGAATCATTCACCAGCCAAAACATGTAACATGATATGACCATGTCTCAGAGAAGGCATTCCAAGACACATACCCCCAGCACAATCTCCCTCTACAGCTATCTTGAGTAAGGGTGAAAGCTTTAAATACATGTATGTGCATATCAACTGCTAAAGAATATACGACCAGTTAATCACTAGCACATATTCTATCGGTAAAATTTAATCGGACTGCTAAGCTCAACATCTTACCACGGGGCAATGCTACCTCTAATGATTGGAGGTGTGAAGCCAGCCAGGGTAAACAGTTTGATTCAGATTATTAACTTTTTGCTTTAGTTTGTTACTATTCAAATTCAAAAACTTTTGATTATTCACTAGTGTTACCTTAGAATTGGCAAAAATTGATTACTACACAATTTTTTTTAAATTTCAGATAACTAATTACCTCTATATTTGCATATATTTATATTCCAAGGACATTGAGTATTACACCTCCATCATCGACCTCTTTGCATCTTACCAATTTTTAAAGCCTGATAGGTAGTTACTTCTCAAAGACTGAATTTGGTAAACATCTGATCCCAACCTCTAAAGATGTTAGGTTATAGAATTAGCATGATGTCTACAATAATGCTTATGATAGTTCATGCATTGCACCTGTAATAAAATTATTACCTACCGCCAATGCCGTCCCCATAATACCACCCATAAAGGCACAAGTTCCAAATAATCCAAACATAGTATCTCTGTAATCATCAGAAAACCAAGCACCAAGTGCTTTGCTACAGTTAGGCCAGCATTGAGACTGAGCGGTTCCATTGATAAATAGAAGGACTAGGAATATAATAATATTGCTCCATTGACCAAACGTGCACTGTAAAGAAATTCATCGAATAATAATAATCTTGAGTTAATTCAACAACAGGAAATTGCCTCCTGTAATCAGTCAATCAGATAGGCATATGTCATATCTCAAGTATAAAAGGCTGATTCATTGGTCCATTGTCATCACACGATAGGGTCATACAGTTTGCCTCTTGGCATTAATTAAAAGCTTCACTTTTATACACTTTCTAAAATTTTCTTATTTTATTTAAAAAAAAATACTTTACCATAGAAATAGCTGATAAAATAAGACCAAATCCGAAGATTTTTCTAGCACCATATTTATCACCCAGTGGACCAAGAACCATCTGGAAAAAAAAGAAATACGCTAATCGTCCATGCATGAATGATATCCATTTCAAGGAATCAAATGTAGATATAAATACCATAAACATGTTAAAATGATAAAGTAATTTCAGGTAAACTTATTCACAGGGTTCAAAAACAACTTCACTATATGTATGAGAAACTAGTGAGCAGACCATAATATTATATGAAACTCAAATAGTGTTGCCTTATAATCTTGAAATCTACAGAACAGCATATATCATTTTAATCAAAGTAGCATCTTCATATAATCATGGCCATGAAAAACAACTCAAGGGGTTATTCAATCGATTTTACTGACAGTAATATTCTCATAGGAATCTTTGCCTGCATCCAACAAATTTGATCTGTTTTGTTAGGACTCCCTCTATGATGTCATAGGTGAGCGGAAAGAAGCCAACAAACTATCATTAACATTGCAATTAATTGGAGGTGAAAAGAATTAATAGTATAACAGTTTCCCTGCTTTCCTCTGTTTTGTTTGTGATGACAGCGGATATGCGATCGATCAGTCCCTAATATAAACGTGATACAGAATAGTAATACACAATTACATCATTAATCTAACCTGCATGAATGCATAAGGAAACAGTAATGCCATATCTAACATCCCCAGCTGAGAATTGGTAAACAACAGTTCATCATGTAGATCCGACTTAATCTGCAAAAGAATAGACATGTGACTAAGAACAGTTTTTCAAACACTATCTTAATTATGTAATACAGGGTGACCAGAAATAAATGCACCAAGTTTCGTTTTCCAAAAGATACTTTCCAAATTTGAACCAAAGGTAGTTCATTTCTAATTGCAATATTATGACATTATTACAATTTTTCAAGAGTACTTGTTTTTTTTGTGCATTTTTTGTGAATTATAGCATCTTTGAGATTGTAAGCATGAACACATTTAATAAACGGCTGTATTTCATTTAATAATAATTATATTCTGATATTTGTATTTTTGATGATTTAATTTGTTTTAGAGAAGTGAACAAGAATGAAAACTTTTAATCTTGCTTGAAACTTTTAAAATATCAAATTTTATATTTGGAAAAATCCAAGATGGCACCCTTTTGGGCTCAGCTGAATTATGGGGTGTTCTTATATTATAATACTTACATCTAATAGATTAAAAATAAGTTAAAAATTGTATCACACTACTCAGTAACAACGTAGTCACTTCCTAAAACTTTTTATGTGTGAGAATTTATTTGAAACAAAACATAGTAAAAAGAATGGATGAATAAAAAAAGAGACTTATCACCGACGTTCTGAATATCAGTCCAATCATAAACCTGTAAAATATTTACATCTACCGTTATACAATAAACTAAAAACATATTTATTGCACCAAAAAATGATTCAAAACTAAAATAGTGAAATTGTACACTCAATTTAAAACTATAACACTATAAAATGGGCAGAAAAGCGGTGTTCAATATTCCAAAAATTGAAATTTCATTAGCACTTGATACCAGGAGGGGTAAAAATAGCACCAAAAGTAAAATAGACGACACACATGCAGCAGACAAGATTAGAATTGCACAGATGATACCATTACAATTATTTTGATGTTTCATTTTCTATTTATTAACTAAAATTCCCTGAGTAACTCATTTTAAAACACGGCACATTTATTTCCAGTCAAAGTGGAGGTATTTCCACAGCTACAGTTTATCACAATAATTATCAATGTTTGTGACACGTGTAAGAATTGCTGAATACCTTGGAATATTTAACTTGATATATTAAGCCCAAGGTTATCAGCCTATCCTGCAAATACACTGATGCAGTACATTAGCACAAGTTGCAATGCCAGTCTGAATAACAGCTAGTCGTGGAAGAATAAAATTAGCTCAGACATCAAAAAGCAATACGTCCTGGGAGTATACTTTACGTATTCCCAGACAGGGGTGTCATACTTCTATGGCATCTTATTTGGCAACTTAAAGCATTGGTTAATTAGGTAAAATTAACCACACCAGAGTAAAATGTAGTTCAAGCGTCACTTTAAGTTTTCCAACTATACTGGTTGATGTCACGCTTTTTGTTAATTCGTTATTCAAGTTTTACAACTTTTTGCAAAGTCACAAAAAATCCATGGACTCCTAACCGACACCAAATTAAGCACAATGGTAGTGCAAGGCTATCATATTTTTTTTCAGTAAAGTAGGTAGTCCCGAATAGATGACCATTCTGCAGCTTGGATTTCTTTCATCTCAGGCAGGTTGAACTATCCTTTATGCATTTGCAACGACATAATATCCATTCAGTGCATGACGGATCTTCAAGAGAACATTTCGGATGTTGTGCTGTCTGTTGCGAAAGCTTTAATCAGGGGTTGCACATTTGCATTTCAGCTTGTAGTACACGAGAGGAAGATTGAAATGGTGGATTCATTTTAGAGGTTTGTGCAGGGATTTATGATAAAGTTGTTGACAATACACCACTACAGTCACGTATATAATTGAATAGCAAGTCATGTTGAAATTTTATGGAGTTTACATATAAGGAGATTTTGCTTTTGGTTTTGCCAGTTCACGGACCACTTTTTTGGCAATTCAACTTTCTCTTTTATGTCACGGTTTTATATTCTCTGCATGTTCTTACATTGTTCAGCTAGGATATCGAAAACTGGAATGCATGCTGAAATGTGTTTTTTACCTTACATTTTATTAACTTCTTACCAGTAATTTGTGGGAAATTCATAACGTTTACTCTCATTTCTAGGTACATTTCGTGATCTCATTCTTCTCGAGATAACCCGAGATCCACGGAAGTGTCCTTACCGGTTCCTTAGAGATACCCTGTTTCAGTAAAGTTACTGACTAGATGTGGTAATTAATATAAGAGGTGGAAGAGTCATGGATGCAGAAGTGAAAATTTATGCGGAATTCGTTTATTTAATTAAGCTGATAATAAGTATTTTCGAACTTCGGCCCATCTGACATACGAGAACCCCATGACCCTAAAATGTGGCTGCTGTACTCGGGGGGGGGGTTGTCAATATGAAAGTGGGTACGCATGTTCCAACAAAATTTCACGTGAAAGGTATGTTTTTCAAACAGCCGGTGCGTAACGTGTTACGCGCTTAGGGTAATTATGTTTTTTGGCTACAATCACAAAAAGGGGTAGTTTTGGAGGCGTGACACTTCATTAGGGGTGTTTTTTCAAAAAACTAACTTCCTTAGGGGTGTAATTTTTCCAGAATTTCACTTCGTTAAGGGCTTTTTTGAAAGTCATGTTGGAACATGGGTACCCATTTTCATACTGACTGCCCCCGGGGCTGTACTAGGGACTAGATCGGCTATAATAATACTGAAGACCACATAATATGGGTCTCATGTTTTGAAACGTGACCAGTATTAAACTATCTGAGCTCCACTTGAGCGTTCTCTTGTTATACACATCGACCAAGGACTTATAAATATAAAACTGATTTCATTACTAATATTACTATTACAGTATTAGTCTCAGCAGCAACGTGGTCGTAGCCCGTAGATTCAATTTCAAATGTAGAAAAAACTTACTACGCCTATGGGTTTCCTAAGAAAATATGTGGCAGCATATCCCAACCATGCTAAAGTAAAAATAATGATCTGTCTTGTTCGTAGAGATAGCATTCTTCTCTATGTTAAATATATGCCACATATAAGAGTTTACACCATGCCGAATTGCCGCGACGACTACTGTAGTACTAAAGCAGTAAAGGCAGACGAAGCAGGAAAAGCTTTTTTACATGAAAGGTTCCACAACATGTCACAACAGTGAGTGAGTATTGTCCTTTTGAAAGTGCGTGCATATATTACCTTGATACTAACCTTTTTGATACACATATTAAGATAATATAAAAAAAGTTTTAAACATTCGAATGTATTATATTATAATTTTTCTGATTTTAGACGCAAATTACTGTTTAACTGTTTATGCTGACTTGCACGAACCCAGTACCTTCAGTTTAATACATACGAATACATGTTCCTTCGCTGTCATAATATAACAAGCGTTATTCTCAGCCAACATAACACTATATACAAAATGTGCATAACTATAGTAACATATCAAGAAAATTACACATGGCAGAAAGCCCACTTCTGATTCAAATGAAACTTTTTCCTGTCAATGATTTCCCGCCATAAATTTTAGTGTCAACCTGGGTCAAACCTCCATTCGGAACATTCGCGATTCCGATTTCTTGGTATTCTTGAAAGAAATTGCCGTGTCATCGTCGACTAATCCGGACTTTATCAGTATTGTTGTTATCAGTGATTATGTGAGAGTGTGATATTGCTCGAAGTGTAAGGGGAAACGCTGTAAATCAAAATTTATCGCCAATATAAAGAGACTGTTGTCGCCGACAGGGTTGTCCAAAACGGCAGAATGCCTCCTGTCAATGGCGGGGACTTAAGATCCCAGATTGAAGACTATATCAAATCGCACAAAGTGATGATCTTCAGCAAAGCTACATGTCCTTTCTGCGCTAAGGTGAGTGATGAGGAACTATTATAGTTGGTTTCTTAAGCCGAAAATATGTTTTAGAATTATTTGTACACGTCATACATGACAGTCTGACACACTGATGACATGTCTGACACTTAGTAACTAACATATAGTTAAAAAAACATATTTTGGCTGCCTGCCACCTAATCATGGATATATGATTCTAACGATGTGTGCTTGTGGTTACTGTAGGGTAGTTGTCCAACTCACTCCAAGTATATCTTAAAATGTCGACATTTTTTCTTTCGTCAAAAACCTTCAACAGTTTTCAGCTTATATTAATTGGACCATGACCCTGTACAAAGTACCTACAACAGTGGTTGTAATTATTTCCGTCTATTAATGGCGAAAGTTGTTTTGGTCATGGCCCAAGTGATTGTTTTAATGTGCAGAAAAGTACAATTAACTGGAAGCAATATATCTGATGTACTCATTGCGTTTATCTACAATGCCCATCTTCATAGAAGCTTGGCTTCAGATAAAATTTAATTGTTAGAATGAAGCTGAACTTTCATACCTTGTGATCCTGAGGAATTCCCGGGGATATCTTACCGTATGGATCTGATGGGATGTGCAGCTGGTTTGGGGTACCTTTTTGATAAATTTTGGTATATATATCTGTTACGCTCTTGTGGTATTTATTGGGTATAGTTTGAGACCTAATCAAGAAATATTTTAGATAAGTATATTTGGGGTCTGTTTTTCCAGCAATGTAGTGCAAAGAATCCAATAAAACATATTTAAAACATTGAACAAGAGACCCCCTCCCCGAATAAATCTACCAGTAAATATCCATTACTGATCTTTGAAACAACTTGAGCTAAATTAAGGATATCAACTACAGGTGTGTAATGCTTAATACGGCTACATGCAATTATGACTGCTAACTGAGCAAACTAGTATTGCTGCGGAAGGTATCTTATACTTGGCTAGAATACTAAAGAGTAACAGCCTATACAAGTAACAGCAAGTATCATCATTGTCGTCTGACATTTGCCTGCACAAATGCAGATGATCTTACACTCCTCTCTAACCCACTTGATCCTGAGCTGCTGTCACGCTGATAATGAATTATAGTTGATACAAGAAATATAACATTTTTACTTACGATAAAGAAATAAAAGTAAGCAAAATTATGTAAATAAATAAGTGAATATTTTGTAAAATAAAATAAAGTAAGAAAGGCAGGTAATTGTCTGTAAATAAATCAAAAGAATAAATAAAAATTTCAAGGAGGTAATATGTGGAGTTAATAAGGGATAGCTTTATTTTTTTATGTTTTTGTTGTGTAATTTTATAGATACATAATAATGTGCAAAGGTATCTGCTAAAAATATCAGTCTGAATAAAAAATATCAGCTGATAAATCTTGTGAACGTCATCATCATGCAGTGATATGCAGGTGTGAACTTTACACTGAGACAGATGGATCTGTATGTGTACTTGCTACACTAATGTACAGTATTATATTGTTTCATTGAATTCAAAGGAATTGTTTATATATAGAAATGGCAAGTCACTTAATTCAAGGCAAAATCCGGCTTTTGTGCTTAGTTCATGGATTACATTCATTTCAGATATTAATGTTATTTATCTTGTTTATTCAACTGCACACAGTCCAGATGTACTAACATTAAGTACATTAAGTTCTAATATTTCTTGTATAACTAAAGGAAGGGGAATATGCAAAAAACTATGGAGTATTTTTGTTTTAAGCAACTTAGTAAAATGAGCACAACTGGCACTACATTTCGCTATAACAGCACAATCCAAACAACTACAAAATCTTTTGTTAAACTTGCAACACACATTTTTTTTTTAGCTGGTCTAAATACGGGGCAACCATTCCCAAGCCAAATACACCAGTATTTTTCCAATGTGAACAAAGCAAAATGAAATTTTTCGCCATGCTCCATGGATTGTGCAATAAAAAAGCACACTTATGTCCAGGTCCCATATCAAAAAGGTGTCTGGTAATTGTTAGTTTTTATTGTATCTTGTATTATCGCTGCATTGTACAATCTTTTTTTTTTTCATTTGTAGGTTAAAGATCTCTTCAAGACTAGGAAGGTTACATATTATGCTTTAGAACTTGATGAAATTGGTAAGTGTCAATCCGCTGAAGCTAGCGGTCTTCATTAAAAAAGTTGTATGTTGTTTTGGGTGGAAAGGTGTTAATGTGTGGAACTGACAGGGATGTGCCAATGGGTAGAGATACGTACTTGTGGCGAATTTTAGTGTATTTCAGGGAACCTTTCACAACCCCGTGGTACATTTTGGGAAGTTTTTGAAGCCTAGTAATGAAATCCTTTGCAAAT
>JAOXYB010100715.1:0-21496 GCA_028565635.1 Phoronis ovalis
AATGTAAAAAAACAATAATGTTAAAAAAATATAATCCTACACATTGGATGGGCATTAGACATGACAAATGTCTTGTGAAATTTGCCGTGATAAAATAAAATAATGAACACTTTTGTGGTGTCCATTCAGTATTACATTAAACTGGACATATCTTGAAATTCAATTAATAAGTTGACTTTTTTATTTAATAGCAATACGACTTGACCAGTAATTTGGATGGTTATAGTCCTGACCTGTCCAGTGTTACAGTCTTGGGGCCTGACCTAAAGGGACAGTTGGAGAACTTCCGTGATTCCACATTGCTTCAGTTTCAAGCATTTAAAACAGAGGTATGATTATATTGTTTTTAGATTGTAATAAAATATACTACTATAAAGACAATTACTTATTACTATTCATACTTTTAAAGTACATAATTATTTTTTTTAATTCTGTGTATTACATTGGATCACTCTAAGTGTCAGAGTTTATACATCTCAGCTTATATCTTTTAAAACTTTCATATTTTATGCTTCTTACCTCTAAATTCAAATTTTATATAATTTACCTTATCATAGTTTTGTTTATACACTATGAAACAACACACTCAGGCTTTGATCTTTTGCCTGGAAACGCTTTCAGAACTAGAAGCAAGTGACAGTCAATGAGAATTAACTCATGAGAACCGATTTTTTATATAGGGCCGATCAGTTACTATGAAGCAGGGCACGTGGCAGACGGGTCCTTCCTAGAAGCTAATTACTTCATTGGTTGTTAGAAATTATGCCATGTGTTTTGATTGGCTACTTTAGTTAAGCGGTGTTTTCAAATTGATTGTCAGACAGGGATTAGTTTTTTCAAATTCTATAAACAAAGCTAAGATAAAACATAAAATTTGAGAGGTAAGAAATCACGAAATATGAAAGTTTTAAAAGTTCTGGCGGAGGTTTATTAGGCTCTGACACTCAGGGTGCATGGGATCCATTTAACTACCCAAAATTCATCCCATTATATAAAAAGTAAAATAGTTGTCCAGATTGCCACTGTAAGAGACAGCTTTGGAGACACCTCAATTGAAAAATAGAATTTTCGATGATAAAAGAGTACTTCCGTTAAATACTATTATAATAAAAAACATGTAATATAATGACTTTGAATTTCAGTTCTTCCCCGGGTTAAGCCTTAACTATCTTCCGAGTGGTATGTCATTCAGTATTGGGTTTGCATAATTTTACTGTTTTGGTATCTCAGTAATCAATTTTGATTACCATACTGAACCTGCAATGTGTAGTGGAAAAGAATAGTTTCTCACTTTTAATTGCAATACTATTGCAGGCTCTGCAATCAAAACAAGATTCTTTGTTACAACGCATCGGTGACTTGGATCAAGAAAATGAAGATCTACGTAATAATGTAGCAGACTTAGAAGAATCCAAGGAGGAGATTGAGGAGCAGATGAAAAAGATTAAGAAAGAAAAGAAAGACCTTGAAAAGCAATTGAAGGTGGAAGAGGTTGGATGAACTAATCATTTCTAATTTAGAAAACATCTAATTAATAAATCTACTGACATACACTATTATAGTTTTAAACTGGCATAGTAACTGTTAGTCTTTTAAGAAAAATTGTATTTGGCATTCAAGAAGATACGAAAGTTGAAAATTTACTAATTGAAAAAATCTCCTTCTGTTTTTGTCCTGCAAAATTATTACACCAAAAATTGTAGTTTTATTTCATATATAACAGTTAATTCAAAAATGTTATTACTTTTTTCTTAGATAATAATGGACAAATTAAAAGAAGAAAAAAAATCTATTGAAGAATCTATTAACGATCTTCAGCATAGCATAGCTCGCTTAGAAACGCAACTGCAGGAAGCTAATGATAAGCAAAAACTACTAGTAGAATACCCTGATCTTAATGGGCCAGTTAACCCTGACATGACAGGTAATAAAAAGCTTGACTTAGCTATGAGAAGTGTGTGGATTTGTGAATTATGTAAAAGGGTGAACTAAAAAAATCACTTGATTCTTTTTATAGAAATGTCTATATAAATATGGTTTGCTAGACATGTTTTTTATGCACATGCATACTCATTACTCATATTTAATAATCTTAAGATCTCTAACATTATTACTGTCACATTTCACCTTGTTCTTTTGTTTTGTGATGTCACATATGTGTGGTTATGAGGACAAAGGCTCCTTCTGGATATTTTGTGACAAATCAGATCAGTCAAATTTACCCAAGGGTACAAATTCACAATTATTTCTTCCAATTTGGGGATTTCTAACTTTGAAAACCTGTCTACATGAATTGAGATTATTTGCTGTACTTCGTGGAATGTGTCAGCTGTTTCTTTTATTTTCTAAGCAAATGAAGTAAAACAAAATCGGTGTTAACACAAACTATAAATAAATAATGATCTTTGGCTTTATGCAATTTATATACTGGATTTATATTAACCTGTTTATTTAAAAAATCAAAAGTAATTTTATTATCAATGAAAGTAGGGAACAAACTATATAGGTGAAGCATATCATGGCACATCTAAAAAATGCTATGTTACATGACTTTGTATAAAATATTTATAAAAACATAACACAAATACATATATCGGCATTTGAAAATTTACTCTCTTAATCATGCTGATGTGCAAGATCGAGGTGTGCATCCTAATACTTTTTGAAATGACTTACTGTTAACTTTCTTGATAGGTACTGGTGACATTGCACGAGACATGCAGAATCAGGTAAAAGCGAATCAAATTAGAATGAAAATTTTAGAAGATCAGAATATGTCCTTGCGACACACCATTACCAAAGTGATGGCATCACAAGCAAAGAGTCATGGAAACAAGGAGGTGTGTAAATTAGTGTTATTTAAAAGCATAGCAGTGGAGGTTTATTGTTGAAAAAGGTTGTTGTGTTTTGAGAATCATGGATCAGATCTGATTCACATATTTAATAAATACTGTCCTGTTGGCATTTTTCAAATACCAGCTTTTCAGCATCTCTGTAGATAATTGTTGCATTAGAAGTAGGTTTTACAATAAAACCCTGATTAAAACTTTACAATATATAAACAATATTACAACTGTTACTGTGTCAATATGTATGAATGCATGTATTACTGATCTCATTTGTTTTTTCACTGTAGATGTCTAACCCAACCCAGTTATGGAAATCACAGTCTTTGTCTAATGCTCAACACCATTATCGTACCCATAGTAATAGCAGCAACAATACTGACGAAGAGTGAGTTATCTGTTTTCTATTTGTACAATTCAATTGGTTTAACACATAATTATATTTTCTTAATATTCCCTACTTTGTCTATGTATTAAATTAACAGAATAAAATACAGCATTTGATATGAAAATCCAAAGTTTGGATGGGGGGGTACTTGATTTAGTGAATGATCGAAAATATATTTATTTTATGATCAGATTTGTATGTGTGTGTTTGTGATGAGTGCAGGTATTTGATATTTAGAGCTTAAGTCTTGGTTGGAAGAGGATTAAGGCATTGCCCTAGGGGCTCATATAGATTACGGGAGACCACATAGATAGTATATCAATATTTATTTATTTAAAACTCTCCCCAGATGCCTGCAAAAATGGACATAATAGCTAACAACCATAGGAATAACTGTTTTGTTTTTCTTAAATTTATAGTAAATAGTGTTTTTTCTCACACTAACAGTATGCTATGTGTTGCACTTATAGTCCTGACAGAAAAACCAAATTTACAGGCAACATTTAACAATCCCATGTGCATGTCTAGGAATTCCAAAGTTTGCCAAAATTGCATTTTCTATTAACTTAATGAATGTCACTTTTAATATTATAATAGATCAACAAAGTGTATCCTTCAAAAGGTAGTTAAAAATTTTTACATTTTCAATATCTAGATTTTATTTCTTTCAGCTCTGAAGGAGCACTTCACAGATCACAAGCAGCTGCTGATTTTAGTTTTGAGGATCGGCATTATTTACAGAACAATCATGGTAAACAAGACATAAGAAAAGAAAAACCATACATAGTAAGCTACTTATTGCTTGCTAGAAAAGTCAGTAGATAATACTGGCATCAATATCTGTGCAAATGTTGTATTTCATCATTTAGGAAATCATTCAACCAATATAAATTCATTTGTCTTGTTTTCTTATAGTCTTGGTTTAATATTAAAATATTAATCTATATTAAGAACATTCATTCGCATTCCAATTCTCACCAAATGCTGATAGCATGAAAGTACTTTCTTTTTCGTGCTCCATTTGCTATAAGTTGACACCTAAATTTTTACATATTTTTTTTTGATCAAATGTCCTGACATTACGTGTCATCATAAATTTGTGTTTATCTCAATTTGGTGCATTGTATGAGAAAGTTTATATGAGCTAAGTGAACATGAATGTGTGCTGTCAATAAATGTACAACGAAATCTGCCTTAGAATTGCTTTACCAAACCCTAGTTAGATGATAAATGTTTGAGCTTCAAATACGGAGATTCCTACTCTGTGTGGCTTGTTGAGCAGCAGCAAGTCCTTAAACGAGGAATTAGCTATGGTATGACTGAAATTGTAGTTTGCATGTGTGACCTTAGAGGCAACATGCTCATAGGGAGTAAATATGCCCAGGTGCAGAATGTAATTAAAATCTTTCCACTACAGATAAAAAACAAAATAAACTATATCTGCCATATTTTAGCCCCAAGTTGGACCAGGACGTAAAGCAAAAATGAACAACAGTGCCAGTAATGTAACCAATGGCAGTGGGATTACAGCTTACAGGCAACTGAAGAAATCAGGACTACTTAAACCAATAGAAAAAAAAGGTAAGCAGTGTATTTGTGCTATATCCTGCGACTTTTCTGAGTTACTTACTTTGAGGGATTAAACCCTTTCTCAGGAGAAGCAAACACCAAGATTGCCTTTGAGCCTATTGGGCATTCACATTATAACCACTGCCATAAAAATTGAACCCCATAGACCATGCCATCAGTCTGATATTTGTATGCTTCACATATATCAGAAATGTATGCAAAACTGAAGGTCTGTGATTTTCATTTGTGTAAAGATCTTTTCAGTTGAATTTTGTTTTTCCCCAAGTAATCAGAAAATCCATAATATTACAAATAGATCATCACCTATTTCAATTTGATGCTAATTACTCATGAACCTAGTTGCAATCATTATCAGAAAAATATTTTGAACATCGTAACTGTGCTGTTTTTTTCTTTCAGCCTCACGTCCGTCATCAGGCTATGACAATCAGGAGATGTTTGTTTGCCATAAATGTGATAAGATGTATACAAGTGCTCAAGATTTGGACATTCACAAAATGTATTGCTATGCTTAATCACATAAACTTTGACTAGCACTTTTGAAATTTAAAAAAATCTGATTTGCTCAAATTTGAGGCAATGCAAGCAAGAATGTACTATAGCATTAACATATGTCTAATGTATGAAAAGTACTCACCCACTAAGCAAGTGCTAATAGGTAAGCATTAGTGTGTCACAAAGCCAACACTTTTCTTTAAATTAGCTAATGAATATACAGCCTATGTAGGTACATTCTGTTAGTAATGTTTGTTCATGGGTTTTGTTGTGTTTTTGATAATAATTTCCATTAAATGCTCTCAGCATTTCTTTTTAACATTCCAGTTGAATTATTGTATTTCAATGTATTTCACTTGATTAAACATTTTCAAAACATGTAATTTCACGTGATGTCTCTCGAATTGTCCACTTTCCAAAAAAAAGACCTGTTTCAGGCCTACCTTACCAGCATGGACTCAAACCGTCAATCCGCATATGCGCACCTGTTTCCTACTATTTGATCCTAATAGCCAGGTTTCGCACAGAAATTCATGCTACTCGAATCATTATTTCTGCGGACCTGCGCAAGTTGCCTGGAACTCAAACAGATTTCTAATTGCTGTTCGAGTTCCTGACAGCTTGTATGAGTAGCAAGAACGTCGATGCAAAACCCGGTAAAACGGTTCATATAGTAGGAAACAGGAGAGCGAGTGCAGATTGACGTTTCGAGTCCACGCTGGTTAGGTAGGCCCGTTTTAAGTTATTAACAATGATCCCAACCTATTATCTCAGCAGGTAAGCACAAGGCACACAGATTGCATGATCACACATTAATAACCAACATTTTATTTCTTGTAAAACATGATGCATAGTGTATAAATATACATTTCGGACAACATGTAAATTTCAATATTATAAATAACATGATTTGCATTTTACTAATCTATTCAAATCAGTCTTTAAGACAATAGTTGAACAACTGTGTTGTATGCGTGGAGCTATTTCCTTCCCTTGCCTTTCGAGAAAAGTTGCAACTTTCTCAAGATTTGTTACATTTTTGGCTGATTTTGCTTAAAGCTTACCTTACACAAATATGAATAACAAATACTTTAAGAAGTACATGCTATCAAATTTGTACTTGTAAATGTATTTTATATTTGAGTAAGACGATTTATAACACATTCTATACTTCATCAACAAATCATTTTATGTGTTACAAAAAATCAATCATGCCGAAACAACTGGTTGGGACCATTGATTAAGATCATTATTTTCTCTTATGTAGTACATTTTCCTATAGCAAGAAAATTACCTCAAATCCAGGGAATAAAAATAAGACCAGTACCTACTAATGCCCGTAGTTTAACATAGGTTTCTGTAAACTTTTGGTAAATAGATATCATTTTGCCTACATTTGAATCCAACTTAAAATTTTACTACCGACACTACAATGGGAATTGTCCAATTATCACCTTCCATCTGCCCCAGGGTTCTCTCCATTTCCCTCTTTACACTTTAACTATTCTCCAGATTTAAAACAAGACAGTAAAAAGATGAACACAATTCTTGTGTAAAGTTTTTCATTTTATATTTTTATATAAATATAATACATTATTTTCATTAATTTTTACTCCTGCACACCACTCATCAACAAACAAGTCAAGTGCTCAGCACACAAATAAACTGACTGTAAAACCAATAGTGAACAAAACAACTGGATGTAACAAGTGACAAAATGTTTAAATATTAAAACAGCAGGTTTTGCTAATTAATTCAGAATTTTGTAAAAACAGATATGTTACAAATCCTTAATAAAGAATAGTTGTATTTTATGAAAAAGTAATGTTACATTGGCAGTGTGTGCATAAAGATAAAAATATTACTACTGGCATTAGATAAAAAAATAGAACTAATTAGAACTTTTAAAAAGAATGTATCATAATGGTAATTACCTGCGGTAACCCTGTCAAATTATATTACATGTTTGAACACTCGGTGCAAATTATACTTTTATACTGATTTTAGTCACTTCTGAACTTCATGATTTAGCACACTTTACGATACAAGGCAGCACATAGATACAAGTGTGTGGTTTGATATGTTAGCATCCAACAGGCTTGTCATGTGATCTCATTCTCTATCTCAACTTCACGTTGATGAAGGCTGTGTGATGTGTCGAAAGCTCTCAAGATTGTTTAATCGTACACTAGTTAGTTCAGTAAATGACCAAAATCATTAGAATTACTATGAAACTAAACAGACTGAAATATTTATGAATATCCATTCTGAATATAAAATTTGTTCAATAATACTAACAACTTGTAGAAAAATGACTAGCAATGTAAGTCTGCCTCTCCATGGTCATCAATGCTCCATATCCTTTTTGTTGAAACACACTTTTCCTATTATAACGAACTTGTTGTTTTTTACCAGATAGTTCACATTCTTCTTTAAAATATTCATTTTCCGCTAGTTGACAGATATTTAGCTGCATGTGCAAGAAAAGCTAGTTTAAGATGTAGGAAACATATTAATTATGCTTTTGGAATTATAGAACACTTGGGTGCACTTGGATATTTAGGAGACTTAGTGTTTTAAACTTGGCAATGATCAAGGGATGACTGGTATATATTGCATCGTATACAGCAGGGATTTTACAACACATAAGAACAGTTTGTATGGCAGATAGCTGAACTAAATGTTGTATTCAAACTGGAGCTCTGTTGTTCATATTTTTGAAAAACAAATGAAATGTCTGTAAAGATATCTGCTGACATAACAAACACGCATTAGAAATATTCTACTTATAAAATGACTTTATGGATTAAAATAAATTTGCTGCTCTTAATTAGTTTATGCCTTGATCATTCCCATAAGTAATATTTTATAAATAAGTTGCTTTTTATCTTAAGATACTATAAAACAAATAATTTATGTCATGATTTTGTCTCTGAACTCTAATTTATAGTACAAACTGGAAGATCACGCACACATGATCAAAAATATATACATTCACTCTTGTTATAACATTAAAAAAATATATTAAGTATAAATATACCTATGACGAATATTTATAAATATATGCATGCTACATTTCTACAAATAGATTCTGTGCACTATAACATTTTGGTCCCAGTACACATATTTATGATTCCCATCTTTATTTAATCAAAAATATTTGGATTTCAAATTGAAAGTCAGTCATTTAAGGAGATTCTGTTTAGTTTTGCTATTAAATCCTAGTAATGTGACTTGAGACTTGATTCTTAATCCATAGGTAGGAATAAGAGAGCTTTGATTTTCCTTAGCATCATCCTAAATTACTACTTTTAATGAGACACTTTCAGAATGTAAACACTTGATGGCAGCAGATAACACTCTGCATGTGTGCAATCATATACTGGGCATGCAATAGTTCAATTGCCTGGGTAGTTTAATCTTACTAATGGTATGATGCTGCAACTCAAAATTCCTCAGTACTATATGAAAAATTGTAAAAGATTACTCTGAGATAAAATACACTGGCAAATTCAAATGTTGAGGGTAAGAAAATGACTGAGCAACCATTATCTAATTATGGCAAGATTTTCTAAAAATCCTGAGATTATAAAAGTGCATAATGCAAACCAACTTGTTACTTTTTATAATATATGTATAATACCTATAACAGTATCATAAATAATTAATTAATAATACTGAAAGTACTAAAAGCACTTCTGATTCCACCTCATGGTTGTGACATTCTGTGTAACATTGGTCTTTGCTTGATTTATAGATGATTGTCTTAGCACGGTTGATTAATTTGAAGTTTAAACGGAATCTATTTGATTGTAGTCTCTTTGCATAGATTTTGTTATACAGGTTCCTGAAAATATTAAAAAGTTTCATTCAAATTTCAATGTTGTTTTTAATTACAATCACTCTGAGTTACTTATCTTCCAAATAAAGAAAAGTTATTTATTCATGCAAGTCATCTCATACTGTCTTCAAAAAAAAAAATTCCAAGCTAATCTAATAGGTACCACATTTTAAAACATTGTTTATCCTGCCATCCATACAGAAATGCCTGTTAAGCTGCCGGTCATCACTGAGAAGACTCATCAAAATTATTAGTTTGGTGAACATACATTTTATAATTTTTTTATGTTTATTCTCAACAAATGTTTTTCATAAGATAATTTTTATTTATAAATACTAACCTCCTTGAGGTGAAAAAAAGACAACCATTTTTTTACTTTGGCACTTTTTACATTTGCTATCACGATTTTGACAGCCATGTTCCTGGCAAGAGTCTTTCTCACGGGTTCGTGAATGACCATGCGACATTCTCCGAGCCATTTCTCGATGATGCATTTTAGAATTTTTTGATTGATAGCAATTTGTCCGTTTTAACTGTGGCACATTTTGAAGATCACTATGGGTATAAATCCCTGGCAAGACATGGCGAGTTTTGCAACCACATGCATTAGTATGTGTGTGACACTGATTATGAGTTGAATCTTGATATAATACTGGTGGTGACACTGCACCAACAACACAAGAATCCATTAATTGTGGATTTTGTTGAGTCCTATGTGCAGTAGCTTTATGAATTAAACTTTGAAGATGAAGTTCGTGTTCCAGAGATGACACACTACTGTCACTTTCTTCAGTTTTTGTTGAGCACTTATGTCGGGTATAAATGCAATGTGGTTTTAACCTAGTTGCAGGCAACTGAGGTGTTTGCGGTCGCACAGCCACAGCCTCACTGTCATTTGCACTATTGTTATCTTTTACAGTATTTCGACTTCTGTACACTGTAGAATCACAGCTACTCACATCACTAGGCACTGTATCAGAACTCCCATATGTACTCCGATTGCTGTCTGCATGACAGTCACATGAATCAGCACTTTGACAACTTTCTGAACTATGTTTATGTGCATTGCCACCAGATGCTAGCATTGTTGTAGCAAATTCTACATTGAGATCTTTATCTGAAGCTGTTCGCTCCGGAAGTTTATTTTTCGAACTACACTGACAAGTTCGACATTTCTCATAAGTATCACTAAGCGGACGTTCCTTACTTTTTAATGATGCTTCTCGTGAAGTGCATTTCTCTTGTCTATTATTTAATGAACTATTACCAGGTTGTGGAATAAGAGCAACTCGTTCACTTTTTCCTCTTCGAATATTTTCATATTCGTAATAGTCTCTCCTGAAATGAGTTCTTGGCCTCGGTTTGATTGTCCTATACACCCTGGGCTCTGGTCCGTCTTCTTGAACTACTAACCTTCTTCTACCATCTACCATTACATGAAGTAAATTGGCATCCTGAGTTAATCTGATATGAGCAGGCAAACTTATCATACTGTCACTACTTGTAGCATTCCTAACTAAATGATGTGATTGTAGAGGAATATTGACAATGGAATGTTCAGGCGATTGTTGTTGATTTGATATAGAGCTATTCACATTTTGATTGGAATGTTCTGTAAGAAAATGGCATTTTACTGCAATAAATAACATTACGTAAAACTGTTCAAATATTTCCACAGAGTCATTGGATTCCATTAAACATTAAATATAATAGTTTAATCAACTTCAAAACAAAAAACATAATCTCAATATCAATATTTCTGCTGTTGTTACCACTCCTTCATTGATGCCGAGAAGATTATAAGACCTTCAGTTTAACGCCTCGATCAGAGGTCTACAATCGGGTGGGATCAAAGGATTTGATTTCGGGCTTTGATTGTAAGCTCAAGTTTTTTGTTTCTAAGTTGATCAAATATTAACACAAAATTGATTTAGCAACTTGACAAACACAAATTGATATATGTGGGAAACATGTTCAAGAGACTTGAAAAGAGAGAAGTATTCTTATCGGATTATTTTTTGAAACTTAACATTCCCCTAAATTAAATTTTCCATAACAAATTAATTGCTACCAACTGGTAAGTACAAAGATTTTAAAAACATTATGAGCCGAATCTTTCTATAAAATCTTTCATAATTCAAATCATAAAAGATAATTACGGTTATCATTTTATTTTTTAAATTAAAAGTTCACCTAAATTAACTTTTCCATAACAAATTAATTGCAGCAACTGGTGTTTATAAGGAACCTCAAAGCATTTCGAGCTGTATCTTTTCATAAAATCTCTTTTATCTATGAATGGAACATGACTTATTGTAAAAGCACTTACCTAATACATTACACACACACAACGGACAGGTGCGTTGCTCAATGAGCCAGCTATACACACACTGTTTATGGAATTCATGACCACATGGCAAAACAATTAACTCCTACAATGGAAAGAAGAATAAAAGACTTGATATGACAAAGAAATTCTTTTTTAAAACCACTTCCAAAGAAAAGCACTTTTTTTAAAGAATTGTTTCAAAGGTATCTCACAGAGTGTGGTTAACATTAGGTGGTAAAATCTTGTGACCCATCACAATTTCAAAGCAACAAATTTTTTTTGTTATATAGTTTTTCTTGAACAGAAAGTAATACCTTGATTAGTACAAATTTGTTCTGATTTGTTTAGTAATATTAAACAATCCTGGAATCACGGACTTACATTCCTTATAATAATTCTGATTTTTCTGCAGATTATTTGCAGGAGGATATAGCAGCAGAGACTAGTGTCTGTTTGCTTCTCTTAAGTTGACTGATTGGCTTTCTATGGATAACAAGCTGCAATTATGTATTTAATAAAGAAGCACAATGTTGATTATCAAACAGTTTTGATTTTGTCAGACCCCTAAGTTATATGTTTTGATGAGTACCTGTCCTTCCTTATACTCCTCTATGCAAACAGCACACAGTTCTGCATTAGAGTCTAAACTGTAGAGATCAGAACACCGACTACGTGGCCTTGGTGGACGGGTATGACGGAATCGATGGGTTCTAAAATTATCTACAGCCTGCCGAGCTTCATCTAAAATTGTCATTTGTCTATCTTGTTGCCTAAATTTGAACTGGAAAAAAAAATAGAGGTTAATATTAGAATAAAATATTTTTTTCAAACGCATTCAGTTATCTAAATCAGTAGCTCTAGAAATTCAAACAAAAACATACATATATAATCTAACTATTGTAAATTGAGAAAACAAGTGTTTCAACATAAAATATTTCAAAAAAGGTGCTCAAATTATTATAAGTGATCAAACAACTAACTTGTGTGCTAAAAAATAAACATTTTAATTGCAACAAAAAAAACTATAAACAACTTATAGGTTGATCAGAATTAATGTTGAAATGGTCCTAACTAACAAGTCCTGGGAATTTTAAAGGATGTATAGGAATGAAGTAAACACAGGAAAATTAAATCCCAATTCATTTCAAAATCCTATTGAATATAAACAAATATACAGTAAGTAAGTGTTAAGAAGTGCTCAAATATTTACAAGCAGCACAACAAGCCAGCTGGTGTTAAGTTGATTGGGAGATTAATGCTGGATTATCCATTGTTCTTCAAGAGCATTGGTATTAAAGAAGGTTAATTTAAAAAATCTGCTTAGAAGATTTCAAGAGAATTAGAAGAGATTTATATCTCATAGGAGCTCTGATTTATAAGCCCTTTTGATTTTCAACAGTAAACATGTACTATGTAGTTAAAGAACATAAGCAATAGCTTCACCAGCCAACAATGCTATAACTACAAACAAATGATAAAAGAAAACAAGTACAAGCTGACACTATGTAACAAATATAATAATACAAATTTATTTTAGTATAGTGACTTGTGCATATACAATGTTATGTGTACATCCGGATGTGCCTCTGTTCAACATTATAAATGTAGTTATATTTTTACTTAAGATGCCATTAAGTTATTAGACAACTACTTACTACAACAACACAAGTTTACAAAGCTCTGGCAACTCACCTTGAGTATAATGACAATGCATATAATGCAAAAAAGCACGAAGCATCCCAGGAAAATGCCCATGTCAACAAATTGACTTTTTGAGCCTGATTGTGATACCTCCTGTAATGACAACATTTTTGAAATGGTAAATCCACCTGATGCTTAATTAATGATAAATTTTAATTACAGTTCTTAAAGCTAAAATTTCAAAATTTATGATTTCTATATAGAGTCGTAGCATATTTATGTTTATTGCATTTCAACTCGCACTAAGTTCAGTTAATTTTTACTAAATTTCTGTTAAATAAGATAAATAAAGGGGAATAATATATATATAAATCTTTAAAGTTAAATCTTATAATCCATCAATAAGTCCGTTAGAAAAAGAAACCAATATAATAAATTAACTGCAGCAAGAAAGGAATTATTTACAAGACATAAGATATATGTATTTTACAAAATAAATCACCTCTGTAGGTGGAAGCTCCGTTTCTTCGTTTCTTTCATCTACACTAATCCTAGCATTAAGACCCTCACTGTTTCGTTCTACAATGTACATTAACTTGTGTGCCGACTTTCCATCCAATAACACGATTGGTTTGTCTAGTTTTGGACTCTTGTTATGTAGCTAAAACAGAGAATACAGTATGTGATTCATAGGATTTTGAGATTCTATGAAGTATTCAAGTTTGAGTGGAATGCAACTGTTTGTTGAAGTGATACATCCAGAATTCAGCAGGTGCAGTCTTGTTTTGGTCCAGACTTTTACTATAGCTCAGTATTTTAACCTAATACTACAGACTAATACTACTGCTTCATTCAATCCATCCACCCCGACCACCAATGTCTGCACCTGAACTCAGTTAACTGTAACAGGTGGACATTTTAGTTTATAACTTACTTCTGATACAGCCTTTGGATAGTCTGATATGTCTAAAATCATAGCAGATGCTCCTTTTTGCATGGCATGACTGATCTGTAAAAAAAACAAAACAAATAATGTAGGATGGAATTTTATATGAAAACTAGCATATACATTATTCAGACTATTTTTGTATTTTAGGGTAATTAAAGTGTTGTTTTTTTACATTTTTTCATGACAGATGTTTTGTTAGAGAGACCAATGTAATTAAATATGAAAATCTTTATAGAAGCCAAAAAAGCAGTGAGTCTTATGAAACAAACATGATATTTTATGACTTTAAGTATAAGAAATTAGCTATGCTATGGCTATTGCGAAATCCACAAAATTTGAAGATTAAATGAATGAAACTACAAATATAAAAAAAATATTTCTTTTGCTATGAGCAACAAATTGTTTTTAAAAAGTGATGAAGAAGATGATAATCATATGCAAACAAGTTTGCGCTATGAAACAGTTGCATTGGATGGCTATATTTTGACATTATGAAAAGATTCATAATACATGTGAAAAACTGGTTCAAGTATTCACAACTCCAATATTTTATGTTCCCATAAAAAGTTAACAATAAAAATTAACAACATAACACCTGGCTATTCATTATAATTATACAAGTAAAGGCAAATTTTAATTATTTCTTAAAAAAGATTGAGGTTTGACAACTAGATGTAATACTTTAGTCTGGATTCTTCTTTATACGTTTTTTTACACACATTTTACGGTTGCTCCTAATTAACAATCACAACGCATGTCCTGCTAGTTTGTTATGTTTCGATAATACATTTTATTTGTGAATCCACATCATTATAATTGTTACATACAAAAACATTCATAATGCATATTAATTAATGTATCTTAATTACAAATTTTGATAGTATTTAAGATAATTTGATCGACTCTTTTTTAATATGGTACAAAATTGGTGCTGATGCATTACCAAGACCCCATTACTCTAGCCAAAATTGAACTTGTATGATATAGGGTAATTAAATTTTCATCTGTTTACAGTTAATTTTTCCTATGATCTAAATTATTACATATGTCTGAATAGATAAATATTTGAGGTAAGTAATATGTGGTATAAGGAAAATAATTTTGAAGTTCAAATTTACTGTAAACAATCCAATTTTGTTTCCTTCTTCTCCAAAATTAGCCACATGAAGGATAATTATTATTACATCAAAGGTCCCGAAAACCAGGATAATAAATAGTAGCAGGAAACAAGGCATTTAATTCAGATTGTGTGTGGCACACCAAAAATAACAGCTGTATTTATATTTCATGTTTTTTACATTCAAAACTTTGATTTTCATAACTTAATACAAATTGCAAATGATGTTTTATTTTTATTATTGTGTTTTAACTATTAATGTTATATGCTTTTTTAGAGTGGTATTAGTTTCTAGCTCTTGAAGATAAACTTAGAACCCTAGGCTTAAGTACATTGGGGCAGTGGCATTAAGTAATAATCTGTTCTACATAATAAACCCAAAAATTACAGGTAACACTAATAAAGAATATAATTAACAGTTAAATAGGTAATCAGCCTTAGAAAAAATAATCAATTCTATTATAACGGACCAGTTCACTGATCGAACTGTTGAACTTATAATGGCTCCATCAGTTAAATCTAAACTCTACAATTATGTTCCAGAAGCACTATTAAACCTAAGCTAGTCTATGGGATTTTATTGTTTTTGATAAATTGACCATCGAGTCTACTAACAAACTATCGGCAAGATCAATAAGCCTTTCTACCCTCCTCGAGACCAGAATCAATAAATATATGATTATCAGCTATTAAACACACAGTTAAGTATTAATAACTTTAAGCTAGCTTCATTAAACATGTTATGAGATATTCTCTTTAATCTCTTCATTTCTTTTCTATGAAAACCTGTGGGAAAGATGCATTTTTTATTAGCTATTGTATAACTAGAAGTATGTACTTCAGCACAACAAGAGATAGGGTACATGTGGAACTTGCCAGTTAGATATTAAACATTCTTATTCTTAACATTGAATTACCCAGCACAGAATTACCCAGCATAGAAAATTCAGCTACTTTAACTATACAGTATAAGAATGCAAAGATTAAGTATTTTTAAATTATTGTCAAACAGAAAGTTTATATCAGACTACAAGTGGAAACACCCTGAAACTTCTGCACTGGTCTATCAGTTTTTTATTATTAGAGAGTTTGTTTACAAAAACAGCATTAAAATGTTTTAAGATATTCCCTTTAATCTCTCATTTCTTTTTTATGAAAACCTGTGGGGAAGATGTATTTTTCATTAGCAGAAAAATAGAAAGCTTAAAAAGATGTTAAAAACACAGGAAATTAATTGTTTTGCCATGCTAAATTTGGCAACAAGACATAAAACATCTTTATTTCAGTGTTAACATAGCATAAGCTAGCATAGACAACTCGTTGTCCTCAAGGACAGAATTTTTATCTTTTGTATCTTCTCCATAAATACTTTATTCTTTTCTGGTAAACCATCAAACATAGTTATATTTAGTCAGCAACTGAACTAAAATTTAAGAAATCATGAATATCTTGCACTGATGTGAAAGCTTTGATGCAAAGTTTTTCAGTAATATTAATTTTGTCAGTTAAATTAGTAAAAACATAATAGTTTCAGTGATTTTCAAAGATGAAAAAAATCTGCATCATCCCTACTTATCATAACAGACCAAAACCAAACTTCAAAGAAAATATGGATTATTATTTGATTATTTTAATTAAATCATTATCTGAGATTTTTTCTTCCTATTCATATCACCTACACATCAGGATATTTCACAAGGACTTTGAGAGCTCATTGATAAAATAGCGGAACACCTGGTAAAAATTCTTAAATTCATAATTTCTAAATACCAAAATAATTTTAGAAACATCTGATAAAAGATGTACTTAATTTTGTTCCAGCTTGTAATGAACATGTGCCTTCTCTTGCCAATGTTTGAATCTTCTGTTAAAATAATTAAACATGGGTGACTTTCAAAATATTACCTTCAAGTACAAGGGCGGCTTATCTGGATCGCAGGGATTATACCGAGATTCATCTTCCATCTTGACATACCCCACCCAACCATAATCCAATTCACCTTCACCTAATTCATCATCATCCACAATATTACACAAACCACTGGGATGCATCTACAATATAAAAAAACGTTTTTGCATGTGTTATGAATTACTAAACTGGTTATCAAAAATTATAAACATTCTTTACACAGAGCAAAATTTACAAAACTTGTCAACTAATATCACAAATCTAACTACAAAATTTAACAAAAAAATGTTTTAACAATCTCTGTATTTACACATACCAATTATTAGCAGACAAGTGAGAAATTCAATGTGCATACCCTGGGTGTGCATATTTATTTAATCTTTTATTTTGACATTATGTACAGCAATTCACATTCAATTCTTATTTAAAGATTTACTTTTAAAATAGTTTTGCATTATTTTATTGGGCACTTGCTTGAAAATTTTCCAAAACTGTTACGACTTCTGAGGAAATTACAAGAAATATCTGTTATATTGCAAAGGGTATTACTATAACTCATGGTATTAGATAAGATTACAGAAAACAAGAACAAAACTAAAACCCACCAAAATTTGTCTGGGAAGCCAGTTTTCCTTGTTAGTTTCCATCAATTAAAAACACAAGCAATTTTCTCTTTGAGATAGCATCTAAGGGCACTATTGCTAGTTCCTTAGAGATAAGATCTCTATGATTTTTTATGTATAATATGTGTAACCTTTTCTAACAAAATGTAAGTGCTAACATTGTTTTCCAATCAGAAAGTCATTAACATTTCTGACACATCATGCCAACCAAAAAATACAAACATTTCAAATCAGTATACAAGTGTTCTAACAGTTGTGCTGGGCCTAAGATTTGGCTTTGATGTCAGTTTAATTTTTAATGCTACTTTCCAGTTCACTGCAAAGATAAGTTCAAGTCATAAATAGTTCTTCAGCATAAAAAAGACTTTCTGGAGATAAAACTTTCTGGGCATATGGAACATCTTTTAAACACATTTTAAATCCATTTCTGTCAAGCTGTATTGCATTAATAAACATATTATTTGTATTGTTATAACATTATGTATGTGACATTATATTATATAACAAAGAAATTATAAAATATTTCATTGTTTTGTATTAAATACCATGCATAGCTACTGTGTCCTAAATTGTTTACCCTTGTACAAGTTATACCTTTCAAGACTGTTCATCAATAAATGTATTTCATTTATATTAAATCAGAGTGGGGCTCCCTGCTCACTGTTTTACTCCTGTTAACTCAACCTTATTCACTACCCAACCTACTTTTCATAAATTTTGAACAAACTGAAAAGCATACTAACCACATTTCATGATTTTTTGTGCCACTACTATCAATAAATTAATCATTGTTAATAACAAAAACAGAAATATATAAAATCAGAATTTTGGACCCCTTCTAGGTATAAAACTATCTAAATTTAAATGACTACATAAATAAAAGATACACAGTTAAAATAATAATAATTTATCATCACTTTAGGCAATTTAAACAAACTTGTCCAAACATTGGCAGTCTACACCTCACAGTTACCATAAAAAAGTAAAGCAGTGTGATCTTACAGAACATTCAACATGGGTGTATAATCCATGCTTCATTTGCTATGTGCTGCTTTACATATTAATTTAATACACAAATTAAAGCAATTAAAACAATAACCATGATAATAAAATGAATACAATGTGAATATTAACATCACCACTGTTCTAAGGATAGGGCAGATGTTTTCCTATGTCAACCTCTTTTGATCTCGCTCATGTTACATGTAAATTGCTTGTAACATTTAAGATGAAACATTTATGCAAGGCCTGTAGTATTATGATCTGTCATAAAAATAAGATTAAAGATACCTGCTTGTAAGGCATATCCTGGTAACAGCAAATACTGTCAATAAAGAAGGTGTTTTGTGTGTTTTACCTGCCTATAGTATTTAAGGAGTAATTCCATCATTTTGTTAAACATTTTTTAAATAATTTTTTTTTCAACCATCAGAAAAATTAGGAAAAAGTATGGTTAAAGAGAAATAGACAATGGTTTTCTGCAGCGGCTTTTAAAAACATTCAGAAATTTGTTTGAAATATGATTACAGAAGGAAATAGAAAAACTATATCCCCCAACTTTATCGATTTTATATTTGCTTTACAGTTAATGATATTAAATTTGTACACATTGTTTTACATTTCAAGACTTCCAAAATCCGAATAGTGCAAAGCTTCAGAAAACAGAACCACCAGCTTTGGAAGTCCCAATAAACAAGATTTTCTACTAGTTTTTGCTAGTCACAGGTTTTTGTAATTAAAATATTGTTTGAAAAAGATGATTAATATGTGATTTTTTTTCTTATAATCAGGAAAGTACACATTTTCTGGAAGCCAACAAAGGTGGTTGTCTAGTAAGATTTTTAGAACCATACCAATGAAGAACTTAGTTCCACCAGTATTAGGTTAATAGCTAGTCAAATTCCATTGCTATTAAACAATTTACCTATAATTAATGACAACAGGTGATATGTCCTTGATGTATCTAGATCCATTATTCATAGACTGAAAGAGTAAAACTCCTATAAAGTTCTTGTTTGGTTAGTATTAATTTGAAGGGGGATACATTAAGGTAGCAAGCACATGTATTTAATGATCTCTGCTAATCTTTGCAACATTAATTCAAGTTAAAGTGCTGTCTACATGTTGGTACAGTGTGCCACTTTCACAGAAATGATGTCTGTATTTTGTTGGTTGACCTCCAGACAAGCACATAAGAATTTTATTATTATTTTTCTTTTTGTCATAGTCATAGAATTTGAAATTAGGTAACAATTAGGCTGTGGATTACTCAATTTTCCTTTACTTAACATTGTACTAGGGAGTCAGGTAAAACTATTTTATGTAATTTCGAACCCTTTATCTAAATAATTATTAGCATCTCAAAGATAATACACATACCTAATACATATATATGCATTAATCTGGAAGACATCAATGTTTTTTTAAGCTGTAAGCTGCTGTCTCTATGAGATGCAGAAAAATCCCAATATATGTTTCTTAATTATAGGTAGTTTTAGTTTAGACCTCATACTCTTTGTGTTCGCATTTGTAAACTTATACCTTTTGCGAATTTTGGGTGTGCAGTTACATATGTATATCAATAGAAATATATTTGTAAAATATAAACAGATTATAATGGGATTGTGAAGTGAAGATACTTAATAATATTACCCAAAATAATAAATATCTGAATGTCTTAAGGATAAGCATCACAGTTGTTCACACGCATCATCAGTTGCGAATGTACGTCATTTTTACATCACAATATTCACTTTTTATTATTACTTCCTTATTTATTATCAACGTTACTGGCTTAAAACGGTGCTCACTGCTTCAAAGTAGTTGAAGTTTATTAAGAATTATTTTTGTTTTCAGTCCGAATCGCTAGGTTTAAATTACAATGCCAAACTTTAGACGAATAGCGCATAAGCATAATTTTATTTACAAAAAATACGTTACTCTTCGTCAATTGACACTGCATAAATCTAATAAGGGAAACAAGTGAGATCATGCAAATAGGAACAGCCGTTGGGCAATCTAGAGTTTCTCAACATTTGTGGTGGCAACGGTGAATATTATAAAAAAAGCATTTGAAATTACTAGAATAACTATCCAACAGGGAACAATGCACCACAACCGAGAACACATGAAAGCTATTGAGAAGAAATTAGTTTTGATAGATTTATATCTTGGATATCATGTAGGAAAAGCAAAGTAGTCCTACAGTTGCTCATAATTGTTTCAGATTTGATACGAAACTCCCCTCAAGTCTGTACTGAAACAAAGCAGTCCCAAAACAACTGCAATGTACAATTGAAATGATTATTTTATAGTAACCGTATTATAGAACTTGTGACATATTTTGTATTAGCATGCAGAAATTGAGCGACATAGACATTTCTTAAGCAAAAAATGATGTTCCACCGCAACAGCAGGTGGTCCGTCAGATGGCGGGATAGTGCGTTGGGTGTTTTACACTCCTTGTTTTTCAAAAAAACTTTGCGTTTTTGCCAAAAAAGGGGCAATTTTCGACTGAATATTCTTGAAAAAGGGTATGTTTTAATGTCAGGGAATGAGAATGGGTACACCGAGTGCCAGGGTTGGGACAACAGCATGCTTTTGCTCATTTACTACATTGATATATTTTCCTGTGATCTAGCTGGCCCTATATACAGACATATAGGCCGTTCAGACTACCTTTTTGGAACCAGTTCGAGCTCGATCTGGATCCATAACCAGATCGACTTGAATCCTGTTACGCGTTCACACTACTTTTAACGTAACTGG
>JAOXYB010100826.1:0-13623 GCA_028565635.1 Phoronis ovalis
TTCTTACATCCCTCGAACATTTTAGTGCAACCTCGCTTGCGATTTTGGTTTTAGTGTTGAACGCTATATCATCAGGTGTCAGGATACACAGTGATTTTAAAAATTGCATGTTACCAGTGGTACAGTAAGTACAGTAGTACACCACGCTATATTTTAAAAAACAACAACCTAACGCTTGCGATGGCTTCCATGTCGCCTGCTACTTTTAACGTTATTGTGGAAATTATGTAGATTTTTGTTTATCAGCGTGAGTAATATTATCCTAACAGTATTTCAGAATTTTGAATGCACCTTTTTTCCATGAATGTTTCTGTTTTGCAAATTATAACAATTATTTGCAAAACCAGAAATTTTCTAAAGAAATGTTGATTAAAAAATTATGAAATTTTGAATCCTGTTAGTATAATATCCCTCATGTTGATAAAAATGTTTCCGCATTCTTTTCAACTAAAAAGTTAAAATTATCATACGATTTTATGGTGACACAGGAGTGTGGGATGTACCATTATATCACTAGAATAGCTTACAACAGAGGCTTTAGCACTTGTCGTTCGAATAGCCTTTATATTTCCTGTTCCATTTATTACGTCGAATACACTGGCTAAAGACGTAATCGCATGAGCATTTACGTACACGACAACTGACCGGAGTTTCCAGAACCTTCCAGCCCCATCCATACCTGCTTTTTGACTCTACAAAAGAAATTGTCATGACACTCTATGACACGCGTATACAACTCATTAGTCTAAGTTTAGACCCTTGTTTGTATTTTTAAATTCATTTTTGTTAAAAATTGAGTTTAAATCCCTATATAAATTTCTATCCCTATATGCAAACAAGATGTAAAATAAGTTAATTAAAATATGTTACAAGTGTGTATATAGTGTGTCCCGATACAATGGGAGTGGTGAAACAAACATATTCATTAGATTGAAAAATTTGAATGATTTTCCCGGAGTTTAGGTATCACTGCTAATTTAGCAGTGATTACGTTTAGAATTATTTTAAATTGAATGAAAGGAAAATGTCACTAATTGATTATAATAATTTTACCGTTAGAAGGTTTATGAATCATGTAAGTTTACATTTTTAAAATAAACATTGATACTACTAAGTTTAACTTTGTCAATGGATCATATGATTGGTCAAGATGTTTAACCAATCAGATACAAGTATAAAACTTGGGTATCCACCCTTCCAATTTTTTACTGCAGCACCATCTACTGACAAGAAGTTGAACCTTGTGTATAGCTACAGACTATATATCTGATAATAACATGCACTATTAATTTTAAAACAAATGTTTGACCTTTTTCTAGTTTATAGTTTATTTAGTACATTTATACAGTATATAGTCTGTGTTAGAGACTAACAACTCATTTGCAGATGTGTTGTGGGAAAAGTCTCAACGGTAAACGTGTATTGTATTATAAATCAAATTAGAAAATTTAAACAATGCAAGAACTATGGAAATGAAAACTAGCAGTAGAAAGAAGTACAATTCTAGTAGTTCTGACAAATACCATTTGCTATTTTTGATATGGATTTTGTGAAAGCAATAACTAAGCCACTAAAAATAAGCCCAAGGTAAAACTTGGGGGCTATCACTATTTGCAAGATGTAAAATAATATATTATATTGTCAGAATAAAAAAAAATTGGAACTAGTTTTTAAATACGCCGCTTGGGGGCTATGAAATTAAGGCTATCACTATTTGGACAGTGCAAACTATGGTGTTTATTCAGCGACAAAGTAAACAGCTTGACGTATTTTTTTCTGAGCCTCAAAATGTGAAAAATTTAAATGAAGTTTCATTGACAAATGAAGGATATAATTTAAAAAAAACTTATAGTTTTCAAGATATTGAATGCTAGTGTTATATAGCCATTAAGTCTAACATCATGACATTAAAAATAATAATTAATTGAAATCGCAACTAGAAACTTAGTTATTGGACTGACAGGCATATTATTATACTTACTGCATGTTTGCTTCTTGTTTTTACAACTGTTCGTTTTGTAATATAAGACGTAGAGTTGCCATGTACTCGTAATTTTACATGACTTGTCCTTTCTGACATCATTGTAACAGTAGTCATGTGCCTGACAACATCTGTAATTTAAATGCAAAGTATTACATTGAAAACGAAACTAATTCTGCTTATATTGACAGCGCTTTGCTTACGCTTGCAACACATTGTATGATAACAATCCCTAAAGGACACTACTCATGCCAAATGAGATATTGAATTTTATTATTGTAATATGGCTGTTTTTTTTGTTGTTAAATTTAACTATGACAGCTCAAGACACAAAAAATCACTGACTAACTTTCTTTATTAATGATCATAGTCAAAATGAAGAGATAGGAAGGTAAAAGTATACATTGTAGAGGTTATAACTTAATGTTAAGAATCCAAAGGCTAAAAGTTGAAAATAATTTTCATGATTTTGTAAGCATCTATTTTAGGGAAAAATTGTGTTTTTCGAATTTTAATTTTCAAAAAAATGTAAGTCAAAAACTTTTTTCTTAAAATTTTTCTTTGTCAATATAAGAGGAAACATAAGCCTAAAATTGATTGGCGGTTCGAGTCCACCCTTGTTAGGCAGCTCTGTTGCTGATAGCGCGATTAGTCAATTGAATATTAGTAGGTAGTCGTGGCAGTACTGAACTGTTACCTATCAAATGCATCTATTGGTTTCCCTTTACCACCTGGTCCGCACCAGCAACCGTATCCCCATAGGTCCACGATACTTAAGTCTGGTCGTGCGCATTCGCTCATTTTACCAAGGTGATAGGATGTACGTTTAACTAAGTCAGTCACTTCCTTCTCATCAAAGTCCTCCACCAGATCATCAATTTCTCTGCCATCGAGTTTTTCTAGGTATTCTGCGAAAAGAGGTTTCAAAAGAAAATGTCTCGTATATGTTTCTTTGGTTACCGTTAATTACTTGTTTACTAGATCTAGTAACGCTCTATGCCACGTAATTCAAATTTAAATATGAAAATTTCAATTACATTATACGATTTATTTCACATTTGTCTCATGTCTCATGTTTCAGTGTCTCATGATTTCTGTAACGTTGAACGCCCAGCATGGGCTTGTAAGTCATTGTTAAAGTAAACAAAATGAATTACAATGGCATTTAAATTGTTGATTCTTATTAGAGGCAAGAAAGATTTTTTTTACTAATTTTACCATAACTTGTTCACCTTGAAGAAAGGAAAGTGGGGATAATGCAGCAAAAATTGGACAACTGTGTTATAATAACACTCAGTTCATTGCTATATACAACTTCAAGTAAGAGTATCTGTGCCATATGTTATTGTATCTCACCTTCGATTTCACCCCACTCGCTTGCTTTACACATGGAAATTGAAGCCAAACTGATAAATATCACCAGGTAACGGAGCTTACATATAAACTCCATTGTCATCACCCTCTTTATACCCTCGCCGCTAACAGAATAAATGCCACGGGAGTGTATCTACACAGCAGTGGTAACCGGATTCTGTGTGTATGCTTTAAAAGGTATTTAGATGACACTTTGTAAATTAATTATGAAAGGCGTCGAAAAACACAGCTAGTTATTATCAATTTCATTGTGACCTAGCCCCTGTTATCTTTTATTAATTGCTTAGCGCTGCACTGATTCATTTATTACAGGTACTAGAGCGTAGCATTGTCACGATATTCGATTCACCTAGCTACGCTTCTTTTTTGTTGACATCGACATTAAGGATGGTTGACGCTCAGTACGTTTATGCTTATATAATTGAATTAGGCTTTGCATGTACATATATATATATATATATGCAGTTCTATATAGGACAAATGTTTTTGTAAAATGCTGAACGTGTTTGATTTTAAATTGATAGCAGCGGATGATAACAATTAACAATACTTATAATGTAAATCATAAAGTTCATGCAATAAAAGTATGCATGCCTCCAATAAGGCATAACACGGTTTTGCGTAATCTAAATACTCCTCCAACACTAAAATGTCCTGAATCCATGTCTGGAATGCTATTCGTATTTAATTTATTTCGTGAAGTAGATTCTGTATGCGTAAATGAAACGGTTGATTTATTTAATAGTTCGAGATCATGAGTGCATCCCGGGGGCTCACTTGAAAAAAAGTCGGGTACGCATGCTTGTCCGAAAAAAACGGGAAAAGGGGTACCTTTTTCGACGTTCGACAGGGTTTAGTGGTCGATTTTGGCGGAAAACCACATTTAGGGGTATGTTTTTGACAAATGTAACTTCCCGTTTAGGGGTTGGTTCTCACCTACACCTCCTGTTTGGGGGCCCTTTTTTCAGTGCGAGCAGCGAGCATTGCCTTTTGGCGACCATTTTGCATTTTTTTTTAAAATTTAGTGTACCATTTTGTTTTGACGACCTTTTTTTTCAGAGAAAATTTCCCGTTTAGGGCTACGTTTTCGAGCAAAATCCTCCGGTTAGGGGTGGTATTTTGATCCTCCGCTTCCCGTTTAGGGCTTATTTTGCACCCTACGGACGAGCATGGGTACCCGCCTTTTTTTGTCAAGTGAGCCCCCCGTGGAGTGCATCGTCTAGTTAGCCGACCGTATCACTGATTCGATATATTGCCGTAAGGGGCCTTCCCGGATGACGAATAAATAGAAAATAAAAATTAAAATGTGGACCTCGACACTCTTACAATATATCCAAACTAAAGAATATCACAACATTTTGAAATATATTGGGTGACCGTATATTAAGTGAAAAATGTAAAACAAATCATTTGAACTTGCGAAGCACATACACAAATACATGCTGTAAACGTGTAGTATTTTCGAGAACGTAACACAGCCAAACAAGGAAAGCGCTAGCTTTACAATATCTTTGAAAATAATTATTTGTCAGTTTTGCAAATCTGCTTTGATAATGTTTAAAGAACCTAAAGAGAAAGCAAAGTTATTTTAGACATTAATAATATTGTATATTAATGAGGTTAGTTGCAGATGTATATGCCTGTAATGGGTTTCTATTGTTTTATCAATTGCGTACATGTAGTAATCTGTGTGTGTGAACCCATCACACGTTAAGCGTAACCCATTGCAATACAATACAGAAAATCAATTTTTACTGAGATGCTAGCTAACTACATCTACACGTGCATGTGCATACGTTATCATTATGTTTGGAAGTAAAGTATTTTTTCGTGGACACAACTTTATATACAATAGTTTATTACAAATAGCATTTTTTAAATACTTCGAATGCAACATTGATAAATGTCTGCAAAACATCTGTAAATGGACAACAACAAAAAATGGGACGCAAGGATAAGGAAAGTGTAGTATTACTTGCTCAATTCAAGAGCAAACATTCTCAATTCTTACAAGCTACATGTACATTGAAATGACAGGCCTTTTTAGTTGCTCTTACGCCACACACGTGCATTTGTACCAGTTATTTGTGCTCTTTCAAAGTCAACACTAGCTGCAAACTGAAGAATTCAGTTGTATAAACGTTCAAAGAAACTTTTTACAATTTTTTTTAATACAAAGAAGACGTTGATAAATTTTGTAATGCAAGAAATTCGTGTTTTTTCTTGATAACTTTTTTCTGAGCAAACTATATCTGGTATTTTTCTATTATCTACCAATGTTCAATAGATTAATGTTACACTTCAATGACCTCTTTTTGACGTGTCCTCTAACGCATGCGCAAAAGAAGTTTTTAAACAGAGGGAATTTTAAATTTCTTCCCAGCCATAGTTAAGCATGGAGTTTTAAATTTATTTTTACAAAAACCACATTTCATGATTTTAATAAAATGAATAATTAATTAATAGGTTTAATTACACAGGTGTAGAATTTCTAAACCATTAAACATAACAAAATTGTTACCAATTTTACGAAGCGTTTTGAACTTGCGAACCAGTTTTGTTTTAAAACATCTGCAAGAGTTGTTTTTGCTGGTAAGTCAAATATTAGGCGATCCTTTCATTCAAATTAACTTAGTATTTGTCACATTAATTACAAATTGAACAGTTAAAGGTGCTATAAATTGCACCCTCTGACTTCTCCAGTTACCAGAAGGCGTAAAAACTGAACACAACAGTAAAAACAGTTCGTCATAAAATATTGCCGGATTTACCAAACCCTATTATTATGATCTTTATGTTGTTATTAAACCTTTCAATCATTCTCCTCATTCATTTGTCATTCTATGTTGAAATTGTGTAGAAAAAATGCATGGAAAACATCTGCTATTTAAAGCCTATCAGCTTCAACAAGGACTCGTGAGAGACGCTGTGCTGCCTTGCTGGAAAACCAACATAAGATACAGTATTTTGAGTTACGTGACAAAGTATTGCAGTTCACTGCAGTTCACTCTGAAAGGGGAGACTATAACGAAAACAAAGTATAAACGTCACATAGGAGTACAGCAGGAAGAATGACATCTGGAACTGCATGTTCTAATAGCAATCAGCAGAACATATTTCGGTCGACCTCTGGTTTGTTACGGTGCCAAGTTATATGTCGATTAGGGTAGTTAGAATCCGAGAGTTTAGAAACACTTGGCTACTTAATAAAAGCACTATTTTGTCTTACTGATACAGTACGCGTATAAAAGGGCAACTCGGCATTACTGAAACTGTTTGTTGCGCAAATAAAAATTAACGGAAGGTATGGTAGCATGGGCGTATTACTCATCATTTTCTGCAATGAGAAGCTAATATATAAGTAAAATCCTAAAAAGCATAGGCAGGTTAAGTTTTTAGTGTAACGAGAATATTAGGCTGAATCTTCTTACGCGTATTATGTTAATGTTATAGTACTGTGAACAGAACGAAATCAATGATACTGAACGTAGTTCATCTCATTGCCACCAGGAGGATTCAAGTCATAGCGTTAAAAGGGTATATTACACTAAGATTACAGTGTTTCGCACACCCTTATATATATTTCGACAGGTTTAATATTGATTTTGTGAATAAACGTGCAAAATAAAATTGTTATACTCTGAATAGCATGTTACGTACAAACAGCTTCATAAAACTTCATAGTGTTAATTCTTGAGCGTTAAAAGGCACTTATGACCATGTGCCACCGTAGAACACAGCATCACACCATTGCTCTTTTGATAATATTATTTCTTTTGTATTCTGAATTAATTTGAATCACAGTCAATTATTCTAAGGCATCATCATCAAGTCCTGCATCATACATAAAAGTACAGTTTTAACAAAATGAATATCCATAATATTTTATGTATACATAACTTATAGATAGATATCCAATCAAATATACGGTAATGAGAAATTAAAAGCAGGGGAACAATTAAAATAAAAATTCAACACTCGGTCTTTGTAGCACATGTTTGTTATAATGAACTGATTAGATGCTTCCCCTTGTTTGCACAACATTTTAAGTTATACTTCTAAACTCTGACGGCATTGATTAATATATTTGCAAATATCTTACTTTCAAGAGCTCTTAATATATGGAGAAATTGATCAGGTAACTATAGCATAATAGACCCATAAGCAGGTGTGAGATTGTCTTACCTTCAGACTGTATAATGTGATTATTCTTAATTCTTGTAAAATATGTTTATTTTTTCGCAGATTAATTTTCACTAATTTGTAAATATTACAGTGTTTCAATTGTATTTATTAACTGTTCTTAGATACTGTTTAGTAAAAATGATAAAGTTATGTTGTTTTATTAAATTCTATGAAAAAATGTATATTTGTATTGTAGTATCTCACTTACCAAACATTAGAAAAAATTAATTTTTTCTCTCATAGAAAATTTTAAAATCTAGAGTCCATCTACATAAACTGTAAAATAAATGTTGTTGCTCCCTACAATTTAAGAGTAATGTCTGGTAATTTATGTCTAAAGGCTGCACATAAAATAAGAACAGCACGTAAACTTACCATCCCAATAAAAAATACTGTATATGACGTACAGGGCGTCTGAAGCAACAAAAAATTCATATTACATAGTTACATACGGTGTACTTGAAAAAGTGTCTCTCTTAAGACTACTTATGGTAGCCAAAATGTTATCTTTTCATTCAAGTTTTACAACATCTTAGATACATATGTCTGAAAGATTAATTTATACAACCGCATTGTCATAAATCATTAGTCTATTGATCTGTAGACATTGTATTGGGCTTACATCACCCGTTGTTTCACACAGTTCCTTGTGTGTGCCTAAAAAAGTGAGTACTGTGCTAGTAGACAAAAAGAGGTATTGGCTTGAGTCTATTATGTACAAGACTATTTATACTTATTAATAATACCCAAAGTAGTAAATGGCATAGAGGCTGTAAGGTGGGCAGTCATCGTTGTGGCAATTAAGTAATTATAAAAAATGTTACCAAAGTCTGGGCACTGATTTCAAGTAGCTATCATTTTTCCAGACAGGTTTCATAAAATCATTACCTAGATACGGCTTCGTACGTTTTCTTTGGGTTGAAACAGGAGCTTTAATGTTCTTGCAAATGCGTGTAAGCTTCAAGTTATCAAAATTATGGAAAATTAGAAACGATATGTAAAAAGCATCAGAGCAACTGAGAAATAATTAAGAATGCATGCGTGATACCAACTTTATTTTTATACAAATTGCATAATGTATAAATCAACAAATATATTTAATATAAAATTGAATTAGAGCAGATCACATATAATTATGAACTGATATGTAATTACCCGTACCCATAGCTCTGTGTTGCACCCCACGATCAATAAATAATAGTTTAATTATTGCACATGACCAACAGCGCATATAATCTATCCCATGATCTTATAGAGTGCAAATCTTTGAATGACTCCGCAGACTGGACACGCGTATGCTTTGATTTAGCTTCATATACTGATTGTATTATTGCTGTTTCTTGGTCATGGTTCATTTAGATAGACAATCAATAACGTCTCCTCTAAACAGAAAAACTTATACAAAATCCCGGAACAAAATGTTTACAATTAAATAATGCACTATCCGTTCAACATTCTCTTCACAACTACCTCTTCTCTTCTCTACTTGCTTATAATAATAATTAATACAGAAAAATGTTAAACAGTAACTCCCAAAAGTGCACTTGGTAAAGTAACATTTGATGTAGGACCAGTTTCACCAAATTTGTTTTAATCATAGCGGCTCTTTGCGTCGTTTGTATTTGTTTGTCCTACATATCTATTGTTGTACTGTCTAATACAGGTAATGAAATATCTGAAGATTCTTCACCAGGCAGTTGTTCCCCGTTTTGTCTCGGATCTTCAGGTGTCCATATTTTTGCTGTTAATGTATTGTTTGGACCAAAACGAGGTTTCTTTTCATCCTTCCATGACAATGAATGACCTGCTAAGGCAGGATAGCCATAATTTTCTGAATCTTCAGCTGCAAAAGCAATTAAGAACGAAAAGTTATTATCGGGTTAATACCGGGGTTAATAACTCAGTGAAACACACGTGTCGTAGGGTCTCTCTGATAAACCAGTGACTGCAAAAATAACGTAAATGAATGGAAGGCTGACTTTTTAAGCTAAATCAAATCCAGTGCCAGTCTAACTATTATTTGATATAATAATTTCCTTATAATTAATATGCTACGCAACATCCTTCATGCATCGAAACTTTCTGTTGGAAAGGGGTTTACCAACTGTTGTCTCGACAAAGGAGTCTCCTTCAAAAGTTTATTGTAAACTGTATTTTATATTTTAGTTTCTAGTAACAAACTTAATTTATGTAAATTATTCTTATTCTATTTCATTCACACCGACTAGGTAACTGCTATTTTGGTTATCTTTACTTAATATTTGCTGCGACAAATACTTTAATGTTGTCAAAAATAAATGTCTATGGACGCTCATTATATAAATCTGAATATCATAATTAGGAATTTCATTTCATAAAGGAAACAAATGACAAAATATTAACGTTATCCATTAATATTTCTTCAATTTTGTTCTTACTTGGTGATGACATGGAAATAAAATAGTATTTATTTGCTGTGCATGTTGTTGTTTGGAATAAAACACAACTATTCTATTGTATAAATTAACATTGCAACTTTTTATTTGAGTAATCTATATATAAATTATGAGCACTTATTTAGATTAACACACAAGACATAATGATTCAATGACACAAACAAATCACGTAACACATGAAAATGTCAACTAGAGTATAAATAATTATAAATATATTTACATTTATAAATTTTAATCATAATTTATATACGGTTACCATGAATTGTATAGATTGAATACTTTATCAAGGACGTTAAACAATCATTGTTTATACAAAATGAATGTACTTGCAATCGTCTGAGATATCATGCAAAGAGAAATAATGATAATTCAACGATTCTATTACATGGCATGAATGTTCATGTATAGCGAAATTGTACGCTTTCATCCTTGAAATCTCAATAATCTAAAAAAAACACATTTTTATAACGAGAAGAAAGAGAATATTTGTGCGCACCGTGTATTAATACTCTGTCTTCTCCTTCATTTAGGGTAAATTACAAATAATTAATTTGGATTAATATTGCCTTGCAGAATTTATATTTATAAACACATTGATAAATTAATGAAAGGCGCATATACTCCATTCTAGTAAAAATTCGTACAAAGCATTTTTTAATAAGCAATGTATAGCAATATAACACTACTGAATTGATCGGAGTGATTTAAACAAAACAGGGTATCTAGGCACTTATAGTATTGAATAAACATAATTTATTATTAATGAAGGTGAATACTTTAAACATCATTGAATAAGGATAAACTTACACACGCCAGGTGAGCTAATTCAGAAAAAAACGATATGCTTTAAAGTAATAAATGTAAAAGATGCTTTAGCTCCTATATATTCATTTTTAATTTTTGTTACAAAATTCTCACGAAATGAATTGTTTGAGAATCAGAAACTTTTGACGTATGTAGTTTGTGTATTTTGGAAATATATTTTCCGCAAAAAGTGTCTTCGCCTAAACTGCATGTATATACGAAGATGTTTCTTGAGGACACAGAATTCTTAAACGTTTTAATATATATATACTTTTTTTTAGTATACAATCTATACATATCGCGCACGAAAGTTATGTTGGCTTTATTATTTATATGGTACAGATAGCATACACATGAACATTCGAAAACAGTGCGTACCAAAAATTCTGTTCAGTACGGAGATCGAAAGCCAACAATAATGTATTCACAAAAAAATACAACTTTAATTCACGTCTTTTTAAAATACGAGTTACTTTGGTGTAATTGTTATGTGTATTCTTAATATCAACGTAGTTCAATTATCTCGTTCTATGCTAATTAACTCAGTCGTAAAACTAAAGCGTTTTATTGCAGACGCATTATTGATAGGACGCTTGAGAATTCCGACAGATGCTTAAGGAAAACTTTTGAAAGATTTATTTCTTCAGGAATAAATTCAATAATTCCTTACAGGCAAACTGCGGAAGAAATTACACTTTTAACAGAAAATTAATTGAATGGAAATTCTATGCGAATAAAGCACATTATTTCTGTTATATATCTCATAAATTGGAAAGCTACTCCTCAATTATCACCGCATTCAGAAAGATAGTTAATAACGCTTATATGCAAAAATTTCCTGGTAAGAAAAAATACGTAATATATTTTATAATGAACACTAAAGCCCTAAGCAAAATATATAAAAGCAAGAACGAAATACTGGTTTATTGCTCCTTTTTGGAATGCACCCAATGTAGGATAACAACAGTTAACAGAGCAATCGGACTTTATAATATCTTACAAAAATCTTACCTCTATGACAGCTTATTATAACTTTCTTTGGTTGGTTGTGATTGTCGCCTCCAATGTTTTCTTTAGTAGTTGAATCAGTTTGTACAAGTTCACTCAAAAATCCTATGTAGCCAATGGCCAGTTTAAGAGTATCAACTTTCGATAATCGCTTTTCGTAGGGTAATGTCGGTATGTGTTCACGCAAACCCTCAAAAGCTTCGTTGATACTCTGCATTCGTTTACGTTCACGTTGATTTGCCGCCTGACGTTGCTGCACGTGAACCTGAGGATTTTTTCTACGCCGACGTCGAATTTTTCCCGAAACGTTTTCTTGATCTTGCAAACTCGTATATTCTGACGTAACGTAATTTTGAACGTATTGTTGATATCCTGCTGTCTGTTGGTATTCGTGCAAAAATTGTAAATTTATAGCGTCCATGTTAAAATCCATTTTATAATTTACACCAAGTCCTTAAAAGCTTTTTTTGTAGATTTTAATACGTAGATCTTTAATTTTACCCAGAGAAGATAATAACTTTTGTGGAATGTTACAGTAAATTAAAAAACGTTTGCCTGATACGATTAAGAAGTTTATCGGAAATAGCACTCGAAAGGCACGCGTCAACAATTATAAAGGCGATCCATAAGTGTGTAAATCAATGATATCGTCCAATCAAAACTCGCAATTTTGTGCCTACGCGTGCCGCTTGACCTATGACCTTATTTATTTCATATAATGATTAAGTGATTAACACACAATTTAATTGTTAACACGTGTGATATCTTATTGTAAACAAAATAAAGGTAAAAATATTGAAAATCAAAGTCAAAATATGCGTTGTACAATCAGCTGTTACTTTCACATGCGCTTCAGATGTTTCGTATAGTTTGTGAACACTAAATCTCGCAAAAGTCTGTGAAAATCAACAGTTGTAAACATCAGTGGAACTGTTTTATATAAAGACTTCGTTCTGAAATATGCTTATAATAGTTTAATGATTATTTTTTACGCATATTTTAATTAGTTGGATGAAAAATATTTTTTTAAATAATGCAATTATATTAGAAATTATTTGATCTTGTAATCTTGATTTTAAACTTCACGTTTTAACTTTTAATTGATCAAACTATAAAGCAGACACTAATAAAATATAGAATTATATGGATTTGTAATTTTGTTAAAGTATTTTTTGCAATGTAATCTCGGCCTTTTCTGCTAGACATTGGACTGAAAATACGTACTTACAAGTATATTTTTGTTACAAGAAATAATGACAGTATCCAGTCATTGTCTCCACGGAAACCTTAAATAGTTAAGAAATTATTTTTATATATTAAAAATATATTCCGTTTAAAGTTATTAAAATTATCTACATGGGTGTCTGCTGGTACACATCGGAATTTTAAAAAAAATAATTTACTGACTGCATTTTTGAAAAAATACGTTTAATTCATTTTAGCGTAGAGTGTATATTTCATTTCAAAGAAGCCTGCTATTATTAGTTTCACTGTTGCATATGCTTACATTGCATAAATATGGATAACAATGAATTTATACTGTGATAATCCATATAATCACTCAGTGATTCTAACATTAAGTAAACTATAACAAATTTATTCTATTTCTTCTTTTCAATTCTTAATTTTTCTATGAAATCTGAATCTGGTGATGATTTATTTTGCCACAAGCGTTCTACAATTTAAAAAAAATGTACTGTGATTGAAAGCAAGATGAGCTTTTGCATTTTTAGGTCGAAGTGTTTTGAAAATAGCAACACGATAAAAGCGCCATTGCACGCAATGAACGAATTGACGTTTTTAAAGATTACACATGACAATCTATGACCGTTTCAT
>JAOXYB010100937.1:0-21475 GCA_028565635.1 Phoronis ovalis
AAAAAGTATACAATCCAAATCCAAAATTTTCAACTCGGCTGCACACCCCCACCAAAAAATAACTCGAGTACCCCCCCCGGGACAAAAACTCCAATGCACCATGCGGATCTCCCGATTCCACCATAGCTTGGCCTCGGTATTCTTTTGTATCTGCTACTTCTATACTGTCTCTACCATAATGTTTCTCTAAAATGGGCATACAGCAACGATGCATGTCAATAGCTTCATGTGCCTTTCCTAAAATTTGCCGTGGCCTCAGCCAATTCTCTTCGCGCCATAGCTGATTCCACACTGTGACTGCCATAATGACTCAAGACATATCAAGGGACTTCTTATACAACTGTACAGCACTTTTAATGTCACCAGTGGACTTAGTGTAACATATCCTATTTTGTGTACCTATCATGTTAGGATGATTAGAACCATACCTTTTCTCTTGAAGTTTCAATAATCTTTCTCCTATTAAGAGGGCATCATAAGGTTGTCCAATGTTATTCAGACGAAAGGCGGCATTATACATCAGTTGTTCGGTGGAATCAAACAATTCCAGTGCCATGTCATCAGTAATGTAGGAAAGCAATACTCTGGTGTAAGAGAGATATATTCGCATCTTCTGTGCCAGTTCAGCTGTTGATGGATATTCTGAAGTTATTTCAATAAGCATGGTCATTAATGGGTTAAGTACTTGTTTACTACAGTCAAAATTACACGATGCTAATTTACATCTAATAACCAACTGAGCCAGACGATGTATCTTGATGTAGCCATTCTCAGAACTTGGAGAAATCATTGAATAGGACAATACTGAAGTATGGATAGCATCAATACTATGAAGTTGTGATGATAATAGTACAGGGGATTTTTAAAAAAATGACGGTATGTTATCAGGGGAGAGAAATGCGCACCAGTGTAATACTTTCATGGCATCGTCCGATTTCTCTTTAATCCTTTCCTCAGAAGTAGACCATGTATGCATCACAGTATTTTGGGAATCTTCTTTACTTAGATTGATCTTTGAGACACAGTAGAATTCTATCAGTTGATCGGAAATGCTACTTTATTTTAGGGGGTCGATGTCCCGGGTCGATGTGTACTACTCACTTTAATAAGCTGTATTTGTTTCGGTTTTTTTTAGATGCACTTTACACAGCATGTCCATTTAAATTTTCGCACTATCCCCATTGTTTTGCGTTTTGTCTATTTTCATACAGGATAATTATGATCAGATTTGAACTGATTTTTATGTAATAGTACATGGTTAAAAATTAGATATGATAGATTTATAACGTTTCGAAATATTGTGTTCTTGTCTTGTAAAAGTTTCATATTGCCGTATTTTAAATTAAAGTTAATAAAATATAAAATGGATACCCTCGATACACACACATTTAAAATATCAATCGTTGCATGCGTTCACCCCTGCACAGTAATCTCAGTAAAGATGGCGAAACATGGGCATCAAAATTTATAAAAGAATGCTGCATGGATCGCATACCATGTCAAGTCTCACGCTTTGAGCGTGAGTCTCACGTTTTAGAACAACATATCTCCCTCCCAAAAAAAATCTCATGGTCGTGAGCCTAAAATCTCACGTTTTCGAGCTAAACCTATAAGACAGCTATAGCTTTATGCCACAAAAAATAAAACAAACACTTTGTTCTGCATTGATCCAATGTCACTTATATAGATTATTCATGTATTCGTGGTATTCGAATATAAGCAAAAACTTGAAAATCAAATTACAACGAACCCAAAATAAGATGGGTAGATTTATCAACAACTTGGACAATAGAAGTCTTATAGGACCAAATGAAATCTATTGAATGTAGAAAATAGAGTAAAAGAACTCAGATTAAATCATTATACAATATTGTGCACAATAACAGTCCCAAATATTTAGAAAATCATTTTGTTAGGATGTCAGAACAGCATAGCTATAATACTAGATCCAGCCATCATAATTTTGTTGTACCAACTGAAACAAATACTTTGTATTCTAATGCAATAAGACACTGGAATTCATTACCTGATTACATTAAGGCTACCGAAAACAGGCAGACGTACAAACTAAGAGTAAAACAATTTCTGTCAGTCAAATTAGTAAATTCAGAAACACGAATTATGTATACTATTAATTGGGGATCTACAGTGTATTTATTATTTTTTTATGTATTGTATTTTATCATGTCTTTCACACTTTTTGATTATCATTCCCAAGATTGTATTTTAAGGCTATGACAATGACCAGGACCCTGGTTTTATCTTGTGATTCTACAAGGGACCCCTTTGGAAACAAGCCTCATGGCTATCCTTGATAGTGGATAAGCAAGTTTACAGACCGCAAATTATTCTAGATCTCACATTATATTCCACTTAATTTTTTTAATATTTTCATACATTTTACACTATGTCTTTCAATTTTATCATTTGTGACTCAGGTTTTATAATAAGTCTCCAGTTATATAATATGGTGCTGTACTTTTTATTATGTAATATTTTTAAGCATATTTTATTTGCGATTTTGTACCTTGTCTGTTTCTTATCAGAAATATACTTATCCAGGCAAAAGTTGGTCAAGATATAATTCTCATGTTAACCAGGGATTATAGCAGAAATATCCCGGTAGGAGCCACGAATTGCTGTTTTATAAAAGGGATTAAAAGATTATTTTGAGGTGTGAAATTAAATTGAATATAAAGATGATCACAGCTGGATTTGATTAATACTTAGTTCTAAATGGTATACGTAGTTAGGAACCTGCTGTTACCTGCCAAGTCTCACGTTTTGAGTGGGTGTCTCCCGTTTTGGAACAGCTGCTCCCTCCCCAAAAAAATCTGACGGACGGGAGCTACAATCTCCCGTTTTCGAGCTAACCTAAGTAAAAGTAGAACAAATTTTCTAGCGGGAGCCGGGAAAATATCGTTGTTATAATCAAGTCATAACATTAAGGTTATGTTATGTAAAATCAACAGATTAAATTGAATATAAAAAATTTTCACAGTTGGATTTGAGTAATTCAGTACATACCTGTTCTGTTCTGTTCTGTTCTGTTCTGTTCAAACAATCAGTATGCCTTCATCAAGAACGTACTTTATTATTAGTTAAATGAGATCGTCCAAAATAAATCAAATTAATACACTTGTTTCCTGTTGGTTCGCATCGGTATCTTTTTACTAAATTATGGACTATTCTGTTATTATATTACGTACGACTTCTGATCCGATAATAAAAGTACACGAATTTGTTATGAATACCGTATTGTATATCAAAAGCGTGTCGAAGTTAATAATAAAGTACGTTCTAGATGTAGTGCAACTCTTGTATTTTTAACTTTGGAAAACACATTTTTTAAGGCAAATATGACTGTGATGCACCAAATAGCAGGAAGCAGCATCAGACAATCAAATTGTTTTATCAAGAGAGTTAATCCTCCACACTCCCCCTGTTCGAGAGGGTGACCCCTCCTGCGCGACAAAGGGCCGCGCGGTAGCTTCCTTGGCGCTTCTGTTGCTGGTCCGCGATCAAAATTTACAAAAAATCTCCCTCCCAAAAATTCTTGCAACTTGACAGGTATGGGATCGTATCTATACTAGTTCAAATCGGTCGCATCATATAACTCCTGTACTTTTTAAGTTTCACTGCCTGCCCATAAATTATGGAATTAAGTTTAATGTACTTTCTTTAATATTCAACATTTTAAATGGATATGCTTCTTACTTATTTGAATTATTACAGGACTATACACTCCTTTATAGATCTTGTTCTATCTAGGATATATAAAACTCTTAGAGTTTTATATATCCTAGGTTCTATCAAACAGCTACTCTTCCAAACAAGAGTAAATTCTTTATATGGTGACAGAGCCTTTTCGGTTATCGCACCGAAATTCTAGAACACTTTACTTCTAGATATTATTTGTTCAGCTTTCTTTATAACATATTTAAATCTCGACCTATCTATTTAGAAAGACATTTTGTTTTATGTATCTTTATACCGACAATCATAAACTATATTTTCTGTTAGATATTTTAAATTATTATGTTATCTAGATCTTTATCAAGCCATTAGTACTGCGTCAGCATGAACGCTTCTGTTATTGTAGTCTTGTCTTGTTTATTTGTTATATTATATATTCACGGTGTTATTGTAATAATAGTTATTTGGACTAATTGTTATTTTACTTGTACTTATTTTCACTGTATATGATTAGGTTATTATATCCTTGTTCCAGTAGTTCATTAATATCTCGGGGGGATAATCCTTGGTATAAAATTGGCTTTATAGCCTTTTGAATATTTCTGGGTTTAGCATGTACTATGTACTGCGTAAAACAAAGCGCACTCCACTACCTTTATTTTAGACTGACATCAGTCGTTAGAAACATCTATTGGAGTTTTTTAATAAATGAATTATAGTACATAAAACAGTTGCTAGAATAAACTGGTAAGCTCTCTGCCAATTTTGCCTACAAAAGCTCGATCTTTATAATGCTTAAAGTTGAATACGTACAGGATCATATGTGTATGTTTATGCTTTATATATGTTTAGCTAGGAGTGCCATATATTTTTCTCCTTTAAATTCAAGATTATTTTTTCCTTTACATTAAATTTTTAGACAAATCTTTTGAATGACTTTTTAGGAAAATCATTTTTTAGAAAAAAAAAATTATCTTAAATTACAAAGCCGACTAACAGTAGTCTACCTTTATTTAAACATCATGCATTTAGATATGTCAGTGAAGACAATGTGGTTAATCTGACCCAACCGGCCGATCACGGGAGGCCGAATTGCCAGTCACTAATGATTACCAGTTGCATATATTTTGAACACCGGGATTATAATAATTTACAAAAAGTGCTCTAGATAATAATAACAGACACTATTATTCCTGGTATTACTGCAGGTTTGTCCAACATGACGCTGCAATACCTAATATCTGGAGAAAATTGCTTGGGATTTAATGCAGTATAAAAGGATTGTATTTTATATTTACTCTGTGGCTGGTTACTTTAATTCTACATCTATTTTACCGTATTAAGAACACGTACTAAATTATTAGAACGTGTACTAATTATATTTATATATATTGCTGCCAGTTACTTTATTATAGGTGAATTTTAACTTTTTTGAAATAATAAAGTGAATTCATAAATATAACACCATGTCGTTTACCCTTACTATAAGAAACATTATGAAATAGGAATTTAACATAATTATTAGCTACTAACATAATTGCGGATACTTACTGTTGCGAGTTATCTTCATTTATTATTTAGTTAATGTAACGTATTAATATAATAAAAGCTTATGATATGCAACATATCGCAGGCAGGCAATTTCTCGCTTATAACGACAGTTGCAATACTATTTTGTTTCATTAGAACTTGAACACAAAACTTTCAATTCATCAATCAGCGGCATGCCATTCTCACGACTCAGGATTTCATGATGAACTTCCTAGTTGCTCTGTCTTTCATTATGTGACAGCTGCCCTTCAAGAACGCCAATGATAGAAATAAACGAAAAGTATTCTATAGCATTTCAACAATTACTTTTATTCTTCTTCTAGCTACATAAGTTACATAACACCTTATATACATCATATACTTTTCAACAGAACTGAAATTATAAGAATTTATTTTAACAGACTATTTGGAAGCTATTGCTTGGTGCGTTCTGTGCATGAACAATGATGCAGCTCTCAGAAAATGCATCATGGTGGGAACATTTGTGTTCTGGACCAGTGGCTTTACCAAATGCATCCAAATAGTCTATTGTATCTCGAATATGATTCCCTCGATTACACTTATTACAACACTTCCACCTGCTTCAGCTACAGTATCTAATCTCTCAGTGCTTTATAACTGAAAAAGTATTTATTAAATTTTCCAAGCGTTGATGACTATGCATTATTTTACACTGTTAGTTCTATGATGCATCAGCTGTAAATTCAAGATTACTGCTATTTTGACTGTCACTTGATTACTTATATTTGTCTGCCATAACTAGATGTCCCCATCAAATATAACACAGGTCAAAGGCCAATATGATGCAAAAGCCCCGACATGTTTTAAACCTTTGCCCTGTTTAAAGTACTTTGCAGTGCTAATATTAAGCCCCTGACCATATCCATTCATATTTTGACAACTTAACTTCCTAGATGAAACTTGACAAAATGAAAGCACAACAAACAACCATCAAAATACAAACATATTTGCTAATCAGTAAATAGTAAATCTTCGTCATGATCTTCTTCCAACATATTAGCAGGATTATCTACATCTACACCTTCTTTCCTCAACGCTTGTTTCTTCTTCTCAGCTTTAGCTTTTTCTTCTTTCTTTTTACCTTGAACTTTCTTAAGTCTGAAATCGAAATAGAAAATATTGCAACTACAAGCCAAAGGACAGAAAAATCGATGTGGTAGTGATATTACCTGAAACGAGTCCTCTGAGGAAATATATGCAAGAGCAAAACTCTACCACTATAAAGCCCGTTACAAATTAGCATGAAAATTCGCATGCAGCAAATAAATCCTGATTATTTTGCAAACACATGAAATATATTACACTTTTTACAAAACCAAGGTAATTAAGCTAATTAACTTGGAAAAATGTTCAAGAAAATATTTTGCTATAAGTTTAATGATGTTTTTCAGGCCAACCGTGCACATCTTAAAAAGTTACCTAAAGAATTCTTCTCTTTCTCTCTCATCTAATTCAGAAGTAATGTAGGAGAGAGTTCTCTCAATACGTGGAATGATAACTGAAAAATAACAACAGGGAAAATTTACAGTACATATAATTTTAGGTAACAAAATGCATGTCTTTGTAAGGTTCATTTGCTAAAAATATGTAAGAGGGAGGAGCATGGAAGTATTATAATAAGAGAAGATAAAGTGGCGTTTTTCATTCCAATTAAAGGGCGACTACTTTATGCAAAATTTCAAATTGATGATTGGTTAATGCTCACTGATGCCTGAGGTGAGTGATGAGAATAGTTGGGGTTAGGAGATATGGTTACAAACGAGTACAGTTCCCCATATTATTTTCAGTGCAACAGTCCTACCCCAGTAAAAAGTGAATGCAAACCATAGCTTTTATGTACTAGTATGTTTACAGTTGCATACTATGTACACAAAACCATACTGTTGGTTCTAAGCCAAGTCCTGTGTGACATTTCAATACACTGCAAGTTCATGTGTAGAGTTGTGAAAAAAAATACTCAAAGTCATGATAATAAATCTGGAAAGCAGATTTGCATGGCTGAAAACTGATTTTTTTTTTTAGAAAAATGTTTGAAAAGCAAAGCAATGAAATCAGTTTCTTGTTCTAATACAGGTATGAATCCAAACTTTTGAAAAGAAAAACATCAAAATCAATTTCTTTCTCTAATATACTTTTTCTAATATTGTGTGATGAACAGTTGTGAAAAAATCAAAAAAATACAAACAAAATGAAACTATTTTACCCTCTAAACAGAACCTTTTTATAAAATAATCATCACTTCTCTACCAAGGAGAATAGCCAACACAGTATACAGCTATTTTAAGAACCCACCATGCTGTAGTAACACAGAGGACTGAGTTTTTTTTTACCTACCATGTTCTATTGCGTTAACTCTTCTATTCGTAATCTTGATAACCTCATCTAATGTTACAAATGAAGTCTGTAAAGATGCCAGCTCTACTAAGAGTTCTATCGCTTTTGCGTAGTTCTTCTTTAATTTATCGATTTGCTGACCCCCTCTTGACAAACCAGTTAGTTCATAACCTGAAAGTAAGCACAAATATTGGCATCTATCACTGCTGAAAATCCTTAAACACACAATTTTTAAATAACAGCTTAACTTGATCCACTACACAAAAAACATAATTTACAAAGGTTTTGACACCATCATGAAATTACCTCCACAAGAGGTCGCCACAAGAGGTCACCAGTATTAACAAAAAGGTCATAAAGATGTTGAAAGTCTCGTGTATCAGATCAAAACTTTGTTCCATAATTTGGTAAATTTATTAGAAAAGGTGATTTGTAAATATTAGGGTAGCCTATAGGTTGTGTAGAGAGCACTACTGTTACAAGCATTTTTATCTGTCTGTCAAGCCCATTTTTATTTAAAAAATCTCAAAACCAGGGTTAATAGAAATTGGGGATCTGATATAATTTGGTTAAGGACAAATAAATGTGGGTGTAAAACTATTTGTTTTTTCAAAATTACGTCTTATATTTAAATTTAAGTGTTATTTATGCAAAACACTGCCTTAGCAGCACATGTATGAAGTAACAGCTCTTATAAGACTGTTTAAAGTGACAACTTAATTATCCCAATACCCATCACCTCTAGATTATGACATGTAGAATGCTAGAATTGTTGAACTAAACATCCTCATGCAGCCACGACTGTAAACTTTAATAAAAATTAATTAGAAATATGCTTGACATCAAACTTTCAAAGTACTTTTTTGCATAAAAAGCTACTTTTATAAAAATTTAGAGTGATTATGTAGAGCTTTAACTATTTGACATTATAACCATACCAAATAATACTGCATTACTGGTGGCTAATGCTTGCAACAATTAATATTTCGGAGGTGTGTGTATCTTTGGGAAGCCATTTCTTACAACTACCTATACATCCCCTTAGAGTTAATACAAATTAAACTTAAAAAACAACATATTTATATTACAGATTAGCAATCTATTTCTATAAACCATGAATTCGTGCCACCATGAGAGGAGATGTAAGTGATGAAGATGTCACAACAAATCTTAATTCTACTTACTGTCACTTCCATCTGTGTAGTTCTCAAAGATAGGCAATGACACACCTAAAACACAAAACCACTATTAAAATATCAAATTACAACATTTAAATCTGGACAAAAAATATAATTATGCAAGGTCAAACGGTTTAATCAAATTATTTAAGCCACCATTGAAGAATGTATGCTTCTTGTTGTGGACTGACGCTTAATTATGAGGTGGATCGGTAAGTGAGCAATTTGTTGTTTTTTCCAAGGGTCGACTGTTAGTGACAAACATATTTTTGTTACTTAGGATTTATCGAGAGCTGGTCTAAAAGTAAGTGCACAGGTCCACCGAAGACAATATTATTTCTGATGAACAAATGTAATACTTTCTAAGCCATAATTTAGTTTATACCTATTTTTGGAGCTTTCCTGTGAAAAGATTTCTAAGTATTATATCATTTATGCTTGCTTCAAAACTGATTACAATTTTGGGTGAAAACTCTGACAAGTTTATACTACTCACTGCATTATGTTAGAGTTTGGGTTACTGTTGGTTGTGTTAATATATCATGCTTGTTCTCTTCCTTGCTCATATTATATCTTATAACAAACACGAATACTGAATTAAGCTTAGACTCTGGAACTGTTTCTATTAGCTGCTCAATTCACCACTGCTATTTGTGCTTAACTTTCGTCCTACATACCTGCTACATTATCTTTCTTTGACCTAACTTTAATCTGGGCTTTATTAACATTCTGAATGACAACATGGTTGAAATCACCAGAATGAAATTTTGCTTCCGCTAAAGAAAATGAAGCATTCTTCATGACATCTCCCATAGCAACCTTAGTCTGTAATGAACAGAAAACAAAGTTTATGCAGATTGTCAGGCCTCTGCTAAAAACATGCCAAGTGACTCCTTTGCTAGTAAATTAATTGAATGCATGCCAGTTGCAATCCAAGAACATAAATTAAGGATTTAGTAGTGTAACATTTGATCGTCCAAACTTTTTTAACAACAAAAGTATTTGCAAAATTATCTGTTGCACCGCGCATGTGTAATCATGGATTGCTACTGACATGATTCAAACTTCCATTATCATTTTAAAACTCATTGTTCGACATGTATTCATAGCATCAGCATCTAGGCTATTTGTTAGGTGAAGAGAACAAGCTAAAGAAGACAAAGAACACTTGTAATGTTACTCACATCAATAATTTTCTTGAGAATCTGTCGGAATCTCATTGTCAAAGCATCAGCTTTTTTCTTTAACAGGCTATGACCTTTCTGTGCTCCCTTTAATCTGCCTTTCATTAAAGTCATTGCCCTGTAATTATAAAGTAATTAGCATAAACAAGCACAAATTTAAAGTTCATTTAAAAAATTAGGAAATATTATTTTAAATTTAAGAGTATATATACATATTAATTGACTTTAAAAATAATCTTAATATTCTATGGTGATTGCATGGCTTATTGCAGTCTATTGTAGTGCGGTGTCCCATTAATTTTTCCTCTCTATTGGAAGCAGTCCACTTAAAATGAAGAAGTTTGTGTCACCAGGAACTGCACAGAAACCTCACCAGTAAAAGTTGAGACAGGGATCTGATCTTGAACTGAAGACATTGACAGCTAACTGACCACTCTATATTTATGTATCATAACTTTATTGAAACCAGGAAGTCCTATATAATGTGTTGGATAGATAGCCTAACCTTTTAAAACTAAAAACAGCCTTGGTTCAGGATATCCATCTGCTACAAAACAGTTCATTTTTATCCTAATTGTTAGATTCTACTAACAATGCATTGAATCTTTTGGCAAAAAAAAACGTTTGGAAATACAAAGTAAAAACAAACATGTTACCGTGAATCTTACACATTTATGCTAGTAATGAGCCCAAAGTGGTTGATTATGGCACATGTAATATTATATTTGGAAAATGATTGTCCCTGACACAATGAATAAAACACAAACCAATAACCATCTTCTCCCAGGCATTTATTTCAAAATAGACTCGACAGACTTAACAGACAAATCAAGACATTATCATGACTTTTAGATTTAAAAGTCGGATCTATGAAACCAGGCCCAATCCCATGATGATGACGGCGTGAAATTTAACATATTATTATTAATAAATATTTCAATTTTTTTAACGAAGTAAAGTACAATTTGAAGCCCGGTTTAAAGTGCATCTTGTACAATTACCATTTTCCTAAACACAAAACAGTAAACTTAAGATTTCAAATAAAGTCAGCAATTAGAGTCGGTATTCTATTGTGACAAGGTCAATACCAATCGTGTCTGACACCGGCCAGTCACCTGACATGGATCACTCAATATGAACCATGTTGCGACTGTCCGACTTGCAAAAGAAAAAAACCCCAGTATATTCAAGGCTGATTTTCTACACAACTGTGCAGAAATTAACACTGTTTTAGCTTCACATATGTTAAATATACTTACATTCGCGATGGAAATACATTTAATCTATCGTTTTGACCCGACATAATGTTAAATTTCACTAAATTTCGTTAAGTTTTGTTAGCAAGTCGTCTGCCGGAAGCTCTCACGATGAATAAAGTACGCATGCGTAATCACGTGAGAGAAGCAAGAAAATGCTAGAGGGCGCCACAATATAGTTCTTCGCTGTCCAGAAGCAGGGATTCTACCTGAATCGAAGCCAAATACATTGAAAAAATCAACTGCACCAACACGATGTTTATTTTTTTAATTTTAAAGCAAAATTCAGTATGACAAAGCCATTATTGTCATATGTTGTTATCTCGGGCAATTTTCTGTGTTCGGTAATTAGTGAAAATTTATAATTATAACTGATGAAGGTCTCGAGATGAGACGGAAGCTCTCCAGCTTAAAAATGTGAGATTCAGATATTGAGTAAATTTATTATAACATCTTTTAAATGTATCCATTTCAGTTTTAGTGTTAGTAATATTTTTGATTTCCAGCCACATATCTTGCCATAAATACATACTTTGTCAGAAAAAATACTTCTGTTAAAAAAGAAATTCTGACTTGCCCAAGATAAGCAGGCTAGAAACGTGAAATGGCTTGCCAGGCGTTCCATGGAATATTGTCGATTTCTCCACCAAAGCAGACTGGTTTGACAATTGACATTTCTAGAAAGAACATGATGCATGTTATGTTTCTTGTGCGAAAAATGTCTGAACTTGAGGATTCTGCACAGATTAAATAAATTATATTATTTTTACCTTGCGATATTTTCTCGTACCGCCGCTTGTATTCGAGCAAATGTGTTAGTGTAGGAATAAAAACGAGTCTAAATCTAAAATTTGTAGCTTGTCACACATTTATTAAAATACTATACCTTTAATTATTGACACACTTGTTTTTTGTTTTTTCTTATTTTCTGATGTCATGCAGTGGGTAGGTCCCTTACGTTAAATTCATACATTTTACTCGAATTTATTTTTGTCTATCTATATCTAATGGTGTCATTACTTCTCAGCAACTTTTAGACAGATGTACTTTTATATAAGATATACACCCAGGATATGCAGTCTCCGACAGGGCAACACCGCCATCTGCATGCTATGCTAGTGCCAACCAAAAGATGGCGCTATCAGTAGGCTTTGCGCTGCAGCAGTGACTGCGAAAAGCTTTATCCGGACGTAAATACAAAGAAGATTAGAATTAAATCCAGTTGATCTACCTTACACTATTATGACAAGTTAGGTATGTGAGCTAGGTATGAGGATTTGTATTACTTTGTAAAACGGACAGATGATAAGAAATAGGCTAGTCCGGAGGCTGGTTGAGTAGAATATACATAGCTAGTGTGCGTTTTTCGGCAGGATTTGACCGTTTAATAATAGCGACAGCGTGTATGGCTTTAATATAACGCATGGAGAAGAAGATATTCCGATCAAGTCAATTAAAAGCGTCAAAAAAGAATACGAATTTCCGAGTAGGGTATATAGCAGACGTCTAATAATTTTGGAACAAAATAGACTTTTGGAGATTTATTAGGGACATCTGACCATGCAAAAATAAAATAAAAAATTAACAAGACAAAAACAGAAAAGGTATCGATATTGCTAAAGTGTCACATCTAAATGCAATCGAATCTAGAATGATAAACTAGCTGATGAATATAGAATTTATTGGACACACTGGCAGAATTTGATAAGGGTTTGTTGAGGTCTAACCTCTAACCTTTGCCCTAGTACTGATTTGATCGCATTCAGTAGGTGGCTGGCATTACATCTGGTTTCTATATCAAAGAGTGAATCATTAAGTTACCAGTCAGTTGACACATGAGATAAAATTGGGAACCACAATATCTCGGTTACTTTTGCGAACGGCGTAGAGGTAACATGCAAGAACGGTGAGAAGTCTGGAACTTTTGAACATTTTTACTTCACACAACACTCTTGTTTAGTCCCAGGTATTTAGTAGACGCGGCGTACATGTAACACACTCGAGTAACATTTGCCTGATTGGTAATACTGGCACCGTTTTGTAGTAAAGACATTATATTGCTGTAGTGTAGAAAACAAGAACAAGAGGACGAGCAGAAATGGATTTTATTACATTATTTAAGAAAATGCAACATGTCAGGAAAGTGTTATGTATTGGTGAGTATATTTTGTGTATATTTTCTTTCTGTTACGATTTTCATGCATAAAAGAACAATCCATACATCCGAAATTTGTGCTGTGGTTTTTTTTTCATGACAACAGACGGACAAAATAAAACAATTTTATTCCTATAGACTGTATTTTTTTGGGGGGGGATGAAAGATAACACTCGGAATAATAGCTCATAATATTTTAATAAAAAATCAGACATACTGACATTTCCTGAAATTTTACCCTGCGTTCCAGTATTGTTTATCATCCATTATAAAGTGACGGCTTTGTTTTATTAAAACTAGTTAAAACAGTGCTTCATTTATTTTGACAAGATTCAGACAACAATCCTGAAAAATTCCAATTTTTTTAAAATAACATAGCTTGTTGAATGCAGGTCGGATAGGTTATTAAATTTGATTTTGTTTAAACGTGCCGTATCTCCATTTTATAAACCAGCTGTATAAAGGAACTGAAATCACATATCTACTCCCCGAAGAATATAAAGGCTAACAACCTAATTGCTGTATCGTGTTTGTTTAAGACTCGGAGGCTATGTTTTCAAGAGCATTTATAATATTGTAACATTAGCAATAATAATAACGTTACACATTTTTTCAACACGCCGATGTTTAACAGCGCACAATCCACAAGAATATCTGTATGAACACAAAGCTCATATATAAACACCCTTTTTTGTATTAGAAGTGTTGATACTGGTGAAATAATTTGAATTATTAGATTAATACTGCGGCTGAATAGCGTGTATTAATACTATTGGCCAGAGACAAATGTGCAGTGGTTCACTCGGTGTATAAGGGTTTTGTTGCGTTTTATTATATGATAACACGTCTTACACTTTTTATCTCTTCCCATCTCATCTTTACAATTCATTTATAAAAATTATATGCTTCTTGTTACTCAGAAAACGAGTTATTATAGTGTCGAATTGTTATCATACAATAAAGCTTAGTCGTTTTGTTGCTTTTTGCTCTGTTCATTGTTGAATTGAAATACATGAAGTTGTTACCGGGAATAGCTACTACAGGACGTGGCCATCCTCCATTCTTATGAATGATTGGGTTGATATCAGTCATAATAATAATGGTTTTAATGATAATAATAGTCACGGTGGTACATATTTTTGCTGTTTCGTTCCAAAAAGCTAATTTTTTGTGGATTGTATATTTTTAGATTTAAAATTCACGAAATTCTAGTTTAACTTAACTTTAAAATACTTGGAAAAGTTATACTTTATTTTCCAAAAAATAATTTTAAAAAAAACAGCAATTTGACTTGAAACCACAAACTAACACCCCGAGAGCTAGTAGTCATTAGCCACCTGTAGTTTGACGCTTCTAATGCACCGTTAATTATACATTGAGAATAAGCTTGCAGTTCAAAAAGGTGGCGTCAATATTGCATAATATTACTCACGTTTAACTACATGCTGACAACCTCCAAGATATATTTATTGTACAGCATTTCATGCATTAGCTGAACTGGTCATAAATCAACTAGTCGGATATGAATACCTAACTAAATAAAACCTTCCTTTAAACTTTGGGGCTACCGCACACTTTCCAAATCTAAATAACAGGCATTGTTCTTATATCGCTAAAAGAATGATGGCAGTTTCTGTTTCTATCAGTCTCAGATCTGCTGTCAGATATATCTGATCTATTCACATTTTTCTGAAAATTGTGAAAAACCACCAATATATAATTAAAATGACAAAGTATCACTGTAAGTTGGATATGACAAATTCGTTGTTACAATCTTTTGAAAAACAAATTACTCAGTCAATCGACCTACAGTAATGCGCTGCCTAAATTACATTTCAACGTGACTTATTGTTCGTCACGCGTTTGGAACAAAGTTAATTAAACATTTTATTTTATAGGCTTTCGGGTATCTTGCAGTCATCTGATTTCTTGCTATTGTTTCTCATCATACATACATACATACACATGAAAAGTACTTCAAAGTTGAAATTCCTGTAAGGCGTGAAATTAATTACTCATTCTAGCAAGTAAAAAAAAAACTTCGACGTTATTATTAGAGTCACGAGGCATGCCAACGTATGGTTCCAAACAGTAAACTACCATGACATGTTCGCAAGCTGTCTTACAAATTAAAATTTTGGATACATTTTTAGTTCTACGTTGTATATGTCTTGTCAATGTCCTCTTCTTTCGTCCATTTTTGTTTAATACATGATCCTGTGGCTACATAAATACCCAATACCATCATTGTTAATTAATTTGTGAATCCATTTTTCGGAAACGAAAAGCGGGTCGTTGACTGTATTTAACATAGAGTTATTGTAATTAAAGAATAAAATGGCGTGTTTAACATTTTTCACAAATTCATTATGTAGAAATGCTACTACAGCAATCCGTTTAAAAAGTTGATGCAATCTTTAATACTGCAGTTTCTATAAGATTATATTTACTGGGAATATTTGCACCTTCTTAAAATGAATGACACTTTCTGTAAAGTGTATATCAATCTTACACACAAAGGCTAATCCCTTTACTTTAATTTAACTCTTGCGCGGTATGAGATTTAGACCCACCAAGATCATTCGTAAGTATATTTGACATTCTTCTCACTATTCCATAACACGATTATAAGTTTAAAGACATAAGAAATAGAACTATTCTCGGTGTTTTATATTATTACAGAAGTTCAATTTACAGTAAACATTTTAAAATTTTATTGACTTGGAGCCCAAGACTTGTTTTAAAGTCGGCAAATTAATTTAAAATCTAGATATACCAAGTATACAATACAGTTGAATGCCTTCATAGTTTATTTTGCTTGAGCTGAACCCTGTACAAGATATGGTTTAAATCAGAATCTTATTAAATTTATGTCCTATGAAAAATAAACAGAAAAGAAAACGAAAATAAATAATAGTTGGTAAAAGACACCAAAATTTTTAACAGGCACGTTTAATAACAATCTGAACATGTTTATACGCATTTATAAAATGATATTATGCAATAATAAGTGTCATGCCGCTTGAAAGTAGCGATAAAGCGATAGAGATTTTATGTTAGCAATGGACTATTTATGTTAAAACATGACTAAATATAATCTTATGGATACTTTTTATAACACGACCGTAGTAGCACTCCAATAAGGTAGTCTTAACTGGAGTTCCTGCTGTCTGGCGATTGATGTCTGTTTGTCGGGTAGACACGAAGCCACAGTCAGTCCCGGACAGATAGTACACTCGCTTATGAATGGATGCTTGTAAACTGTCTTATAAAATTAAAAACTGGGAACAATTTTGTAAACAATCTTAGACGTGTTTTTTATCAGCGACCAAGAATGACTATTTTTTTCACGTACGCACAAACCAACAGAAACGCAGGTCACCCAGTTTAGCAGGTGCTATCATGTAGTAGTCAGCTCAATTTCAAATTTCAATTTTTTTATCAGTTCCATTAAGTGGACATAAAATTAGTTGTTTTGAAGTATTTATAGCGTTGCACTGACTGTCCCCCTGTAACATTGTACTCATCTTGTTGTCAGGAAGCGTGCACTACTGATAAGGTACCATGACGCATCCTGTGTAAGATAGTGCCAACGTTTTAGATATTTACAGTATAGTACCCAAGAATTTGCTCATCGTTGAATCCGAGCAGGTCTCAATGTCTAATGTGCAATTGACTAACTTTTACGTATATTTCTTGAAGGGATATTCAATAAACGTCTTCGTGCCATTTCAGCAAAATTTTAAAATTGCGCTGTATAAAATATGTAAAAATGGATACACATGCTATTTCATACTTATTTGTAAAACTACTTTTTGTGTAGTGCAGTAAAACTGTATTACTGATGACGTTGGAAACTATGAGCACAAGATGTCAGTGCCACTGATTTCAAAACATCGTGTTGGACGGCGGATCCGGTGTGAACATGTGTGATGTGTTTGAGATGTGTAATAAGCATTATTTTTTGGCATTATATAAAAATGACAATTTTTACCATTAGATAAACCCGTAATGGCGCTTTTTAAAGCATGCGGTAGCGGACGTTTACAGACATTGTTCGTTTTATATCATGTTGAGTTTCGCCTAAACATTCAATGCTTTCAGAAAAGAAAGTTAAAACACGCATTTATTTTTAAAGCTACTGAAACGGAAACATTTATACCAAACCGAGACTCCCAAGCGGAATTTAGAACAGTACAGGGAAATTAAATTAAGCAAAATAAGTAGTGCAATCGAAACATGATTTTATAATTACACCTTATTAATCAGATCTGTTGCCTTTCGAAAACAATGAAGTCATTTTCCTGTTTATTACATTTTAAAATAAGACATGCAACTTATACTGAGGATAAATACTCTGCAAGCATCACAGATTTAATTGATTGCATTGAATTTTTTCCTTTGAAACATTTGATTGCAAACGTGGTAGAATATTATTTCAATCCTTCCCGAACTTTGGATGTTTAAATAACAAATTAAAAAATGTTTAGTTGTTTTTTTCTAGTTAACTATTAGATTATGTACAGTTTTAGCAGTTTTATTTGTACGATATACTGTAAAAGTGTAATTTTAAATCGCAAGACAATGACATTGCCAGTTAAGCTCCTCCAGTTTTTAAATTTGATATTGAAATCTGAGCATCACAGATCATTATGACGAACTGATGAGCATCTTATGTTTCACATTCCTTAATGACATTATCATATTTTATAGCAAACGGTGAAAAGGTTGGAATTTTAAAGTATAAGCTTCGACAAGCGGTGGTAACCTAATAAGCATTCGTGTCGGATCCAAATCCTGTAGTGTTGACTCAAGGTCAACTTATGTCATTTTATTCTTTCAAAAAACACGATATCAATTGCAAAAAACACATTCGTATTTTTCAAAACTAATATATACTATTTAAAGTTAATCCAGTCGTAGTTATAAGCGGTAGTGAAAACATTTACATACGAAATACAAATGTTTTGTACCCAAATATTGCAATAACAGATTCCCCAACCGTTTAGCTTTTAATAAGCAATCAATTATTGACCTAGTACATCTCCGTTCATTTTAGTACGTTTATTTTAGTATATTCACATTTTTTGCACAATTTATTTAAGTGTCAAATTTTGTTCACAATGATAATGCAGTTTATTAACGGGTTTGTCTTCCAAGGGAACACCCATGTGATTTTGGTAATCATATAAGTATCATGTATATTGTGCGTAAAAGTGATTGCAAAGCCTGCAATTGCAACAAAGGCAGTGCACTCAAACTTTTGTTTGAGACTAGTGACACATATGGCTGGATCTTCCATGGTTGTACATATATGACTGTGACAGATTGCATTGTATGATAGAACTTTTGTTGACACATTTTTTCAGCTTATCAGTTTATATGCATAGCTACAGACTCGAATAATTTATGTTCATATAAGCATAAATAGCAATTAGTTTCTAAATAGTCATTTTCTATCAATCAATTTTATGCATACCCTTTTGAAGAATGGTGTTTGACATAATCATCATTTAATTGGATCATATCTCATTGTTTACGACTTCTGTTATGACTTGTCTCTTTTCAACCAACACATATTTCTTCATTATTTTGATTGCCTTACTGTTATTTCATGAGGCTAACAACCGGTCACCAACAATGCGCCTACACACATTTTTGTCTGTTTGGTTTACTCATCTGTACAGGAATTCTATATGTTTCCTTCAAACATGAGAAATAAACTATCTCTAGTCTCTTGGATGACATTATCTCTTCTCATTTTCCAAACATTCTATATTCTCTTTTGTCTTTTAAACCATTTTACTTATTATATTAAAACATGTATAAATTGATTCTACTGCCTCCTTACTGTCTCCATATAAAAAGAGAACCCATTATAATGTCAAACTTATTAAAATATTTAAGCACAAATACAGGACAATATAAGTTTCTATTCTGAAACTTTTTCTTTTAACTAAGCATAACACCTAATTTTATTGAGAAATGTTCCGTACTCTGCGATACAACGTTTCAAATTACAGTTCAGATTTTCAATGCAATTATTTGTAATTTAACGATATATTAAACAGAAATATTACTTTCAAAATGCTTTGTTCCTGAGTTTTGCTGGATTGTCACTTGTACCAGGATATAACTAAATAAGTTAGAGGTCAATGAAATAATTGCAAATTTACTCGATTTTTCAGAATCTTTACATGTCGCAATGTTGTGCCTCGCGTGCACATACGCAACCGGATGACATCGAGGCAGTGTGTGATACACAGTGGAATTTTGTCAAAAGGCATTGGAGCGAGTGTGTGTACGCTGGCTTCTTGGTATATTTTCCGTCATGTACAATCTTCTCAGAACAAAAATGATACCCAACCCTTTTCTTATTTACGAAACCTTTGAATATCTCACAGGTGCATGTTTTTTATTAGCCAACTTCTGTAAATGGGCTAAACATAATATAACACTGTTTTGACAAACTTTCTCCTTATCAGTTAGTTTTATCTGTTTCATAAAATTTCAATAACATGACAACAAGAGTTGTAATAAAAATATAAAAGGATGAAGATGGCTGCAGATAATATTATACAAAAATAACATTCCATTCAGTGTATTTAATACAATTGAATTGTACAACTGGTCTTCACAATGACATTGAAAGATGCACCATAGTCACAAAGAAAGGAAAATAATGATCGAATTTCTGATCATCAAAGTGTTATATGAATGACATTTTGAAATATAATATCATTAAAATATGTCTATACGCCATGTAGCTGATTCTTACAGTGATTGTTGTATGTTTTATTGCGAAATTACATATTAACGTTGATGATATACTGGCTATGAAGCATGGGCGTAAAGATTTCCAAAATGTTACTTGCTTCTATCTTTGTTCATTAGATAAAAAATGGGGCGAAAGACCTAAAGTATGAAATGATTCATCTTTAAGTTAAGACATTGTAAAATTAAAATGTAGTTAGGAGTATTGCAATTTTCATTCGTGAACGAAATTAGTTTGTCAATTAATTGTTCGACCTGTTGAAGTGTCGTAATATCGTAAGACATTTATCTATGAGACGGACGCGGTAATGTTTCATACAAAAGATGTTCCTCCCGGGAATTTGCTATATGGCACCGTTCAGTACCTTTCACCATTTCACACTCAAATTATGCGACACTTGACTGGTTACACAGTAAGACATACCTGAATGATTATAACCCGAAAGAAAATATTTCAGACATAACGTTTTGAAAGTGCCCTCTGGCTAACTGCACTCAAATTACAGACGGTGACGGTTTTGATGGACAATTTCATTAATTGTCCCTTAGATTCAAATATAAAATTCGGTTGCTTCAGGCAAATTATGAAATTGTCGTCATTATCGAAACATTCAGAAATCTGGTATCCTGCTAAGTTCCAGATAGCTCGTGCTGACAAAAATGTTTCGGGAGATTTTTAAGTTGACATGAGGTAGTGCAAAGAACTTCACTAGTATGTGCTTTTCGGTTAGCAGAAATTTGATTTCGAGCTCATAGTGAAGAAACTTCCAATACTCATAAGAACCACGCCAATATCATCAACCACTGATATTTCTAAAATGTTGTTAAACTGTATATTGAATTTTATTTCAGTTTTATTGTTGTTCTCCTACGTGGGTGCTACCTGCCCCAGAGCTGCCAATACCCGAGTCAGTCAATGTGCAATGCCGCTCTACGAAGATCTCGTTCTTAGCGAATCAACTATACAAGGAGAATCGGCTCTTAATGGTGCTTTATTAAGAAACGTTGCCTCAGCAAAAGAAATATGCAGGTGAGTTGTCCTAATTATATGTGAATCCTGGATGTTACAACTGAGTACTTAAATTAAATGAGTACTTCACACTTTTTAGGGACTTTAATGATTCTTTCTACTCATATGTGTAATATTATGCATCCAGAGCTTAAGGATTGTATAAGGATATTACAATAATAACATGCTAGAACAGTCTGAGCACAGACCAGTTACTATATAAATCATATTATTGTTCTCATTGTACCCCCAGCAGTAGGCTGGAGGTACTTTGGATTTACCCTGTAACCGCCGCGTCCGCCGCGTCAAATTCACTG
>JAOXYB010101048.1:3905-21468 GCA_028565635.1 Phoronis ovalis
GATTTATCCAAATCTGTAATATCTCAAGTGCTAGTTTCTCTGTATTGTGGAATAATACAAAGAAATTTCAGTGAACAGTTTCATGGTTAAATTCTGGTCAGTCTCTCATACAGTTAATTACAAAGTGTAACAATATATATTTTATTACTACTACATGCCTTTCAAAAGTAAATGTTTGTCTCAATAATTGTCCTATATTAGTGAAGATAAAGTACAGCGAACAACAGTTTACTTTGTGTCTTGTGTAAAATGTTTTGCTATATGTTAAAAATCAGCTGGCAATCTCCAAGGATCGAAAGTTTGGTTGGTCAAAGATTCCATTTTTAGACATTAAAAGACTCGGAGATGTATATTTTATACAAGTCAAGGCTTTTTATTTGTGGTACATATATTTTAAATAAACTGTATCAATTACATTGTACTATATAATAAGTATTTTAAAATACTAAATGTTCTTTATTAATAATTTTGAAAAATCCGGCTTGAAAAGAATAAAAAAGTGAACACCCACTTTATGGAATCTACCTTCCTGCCAATCATAAACAAAATGTTGCAGTTCCAGCAAATACAAGTCCATAGCCATATCATGTTCAGACCTTTAGTTTAGCAAATATTGAAGTCGGAGATTACAACACAATAATATCATTATGAGGTCGTAATGTGGATGAAAAATTAAATGTGTGAAAAGTTTGTTAGTCCACACTACAGCCACACTTGACTGTAAACTTCAAAGTTGTTTCTTCATAAGGTTGACTGCAAACTATTTGTAAGAGGATTATTTCCGAGTATTCTAGTCTACTGTCATTCCATGTTTCATCTGTTGTGTATTAGTCTGGAGTATTATTAACAACTGTCAATTACCCAAGTGCTAAGTCTTGTAGGAAAAATATTGACAGATATAATTTCGGAAACCCCAGAAATCCAGGAAAATGGAAGTATACGAATATAGAGAAATATCAAATTCTAATTAATATTGAGATGTAGAAATAGAGAATTTTTTAATGTACATCATAATATGGACACTGCTTACAGAGAGGGTAAGTTGATGGCATTGGTTACCAATACCTATCGTATTCTTTCTTTTAAATGTGAAATTTATATTTAAACCTTGAAAATTGATTATTTACCTTTTATTGGTAAGAAATTCTATATCAGATTATACTTTCTTTGCAGGTATAATTTAATGTGCAGCAAGCATGTCGTCAGAGGATCCCATACCCACAGTACATCAGTCAAGTCGAAGTTCATCTCCAATGGTTGATCCTAAACATAAGAAATTTCAATCAGTGTCAGAAATCCAAAGCAATGTAGATAATAAAAATGATCATGATTCGACTTGCAGTGAACAGACAAATTTAGATTCTGGCTATGAAAAAACCAATGACAGCATTAGTGATTGTGATGAAAATACTGACCAGCACGCTGTGTCAGGTCACGCGAGTGAAGTAGTAAAAACACAGGCAGACAATGCTGAAGAAAACTTGCCATCTGATGACATTGTGGCTGAAGCTGATGATGGAGATAGTATGAGCATGGAGGTTAATTTAGGGGATGGAAGCTCTAGGCGAGCTAGTGATCTCAGTACTCTGTCAGGCTTACAGATAGATAACGATGGAAGTGCCGCTGTCTCACGGAGTGATAGCTGCGATTCATTGGACAAAGAAGTTGTTCACTCATCATATAATGATGAAACACTGACTTGGGGTGAAAAAAATATAAATACCTCAGGTAATGAATCACAAGTAACAGATGAAACTTGTCAAAATGATAGTGCAATCAATGAATCTGAGCCTGTTATAACTACAGTAGCAAAAAGGAATAGTGCGGAAATACGAAACAATATTCCAGAAGTTAATCAAGTTAAGGATTATGCTAATGACATCACAGAAGATACGAAAAGACTGAATGCTAAACAATCTGGTGCAATTCCTAAATCAAAGAAACAGTCTCCAGGGGTAGCCCGGAGAATTGCAACAGAAGACTATTATGGACGCGATACTTCTAGTTCTGAGCGGGAAACTGATGACTCTATTAAAAATGTAAAAAGAAGGGAACGAACCCCTGTACTGCCAAGTTTAGAAGAAAAAATTATGAAAAATGTTCTAAGTCTAACAGGAGAAGATAAAAAGGAAACTAATTCGCTCAGTAATGATGTTAGAACTCAGGTAAACAGTAATGGAGTTGAAGGACACGCTCTTCAAACACAGTCACAGCCAGGAAGTCGATATATTGGTGCACGATTAGCATTTACTGAATCTGACAGTCGCTCCTTCAGTACAGATTCAGATTGTAAAGGCAGCGGAACAAACTCATTACAAAGTTCTCCTGATAAACCAGTATCTAGTAACTCATTACAGCAGTTAAGTCTACAAGAATTTGAAGCAACATTAACCGAAATTCCGTTAAATGATGTTGTATCAGAAAATGTTCAGTTACCAACATTGTCACCAGAGCACTCTGATGTCGAAGACAATGAAGTAGATAGTTTTATATCGGATGTTGGTGGTGATGGTTGTGGACAGAATGCAATGCCTAGTGTAATGGATGGTTTGTCAGATAGTAGAGAAGGTAGTGATATCGAGGAATTCCTAGCGACACCTGAAGGCAAGGTAAGACTGCTGCATCATAACAATTGAACTTTCACAAGATTTGGTAATTGATTAATGTAAGCATATTAAATTTGTTCGATGACAGCAAACCCTAAAACACAACTATGTTTCATTATAGTCATGATGGCTTTGGAGGCACTATTTAAAATTGGAGGTCAGGTCATGATGGAAGATGTTGCAATGACTTGAAAACATTGATTTGTAGGAACAAGGTTTCTGTTCCCTAGATAATTAAATTTAAATTTTATGTTTGCTGTAGTACACTTGTACATAATGAGCATATTTCCTTATTAGCAGGGTATCACATATTCAACTTACCTGATAGTAATATGAAATAAAATTGTAACAAATCAAAATTTTTTATAGGAAATCCAAAGACAGGTTGCAGAAGAACAAAAGCAGCGTCACACAGAAAACGTGGCCAGGAGACTGGAAGTAAGAACAGCAATGGCAGATATCAAATCTGCAATAGAAAAAAGCAAAAGCACTAAATTAAAGGAATCCAGTTATCAAGACTCTACTAGTGATCCCATCTGGGTAATGAGGTAAAAATAATAGTAGTTATGTTATGAATTAATCTATTAATAGATTGTCATTAAATATTGTTTTTGGTTGGTTATTACTATATTGCGGTAAAATGGCTGAGCATAGATATGGGCTAACCTCGTATTACGTTTCATATATAAAATGTAACATGAGATGATTCACCTTCTGCTATTTGCTCAGCAAGGCTGTGAGATGTCTCGAGTACCATACACCTCTAAATTACTATTATGTCATTACGTCGTTGGCCATGTTAACATTATTCTAATTATACAGACAAAGCTGTGAGTAAATTATATTTTCTTATTGGAATACTTGACCCAAAATGATTTACTTTTTGAATACTTAACTGCGGCTCATCAGTGTTGCTTAACAAAAATGACAAAACACAGTTTTCTGTATTTTCACCCGCGACTGTTTGTATGACATACATTTGATATTAGTAGTTAGCAATATATTCAACCTTACATGACCCTTGAACTGCTACTGCTTGACAATGAAAAGAAATGTATTTATTTCACTCTGACTACATTAGAGATAGCTAAAATGTCAAACTGATATCAGGAGTCCATTTTTGATATGCTGTATTATGTCTTAAAATGATAGCAAGGCAAGTAGGCAAGTGCTTTATAGGAAGCAGTGTTGGGTTTACTAAATGGATTCATATTAAAGGCCAAAGGTTGCTTTTATTTTAATATTCAAGATTATGAAATAATGCCTTTAGTATGTTTCCTTGTCCTGATCTTTGTGTAAAGTTTCATCCTCTTGTACACAAACCAGTGCCACCATGTTTTGTGATGAGGTGAGTTATTTCTTAATTCTTCTATAGGATTAGCTGATTTGCATGAGTTCTGTACTGATCAGAGTACTATAATTATGAAGTCTTCAATATTATGGCATGGAAATTCAGTGTGTGCATATCAAAACCAAGACAAGAAATAGTGTTAGTTGGAAGCATTTATTGCCCCTTATTACAGATTGAATTGATATTAATTAATTCTAGTCCCTCATCCAGCAGAAAAGGTGCCATGAAATCTTATTTATTCAGTTATGAATTATATGATAGCTATTGGTAAATTGGACGTTTCATATATGAAATACCCAACATATTACCAGTAGGCTAAAAACTAAATACAAAAAACTATAAAAAGCTAAATAGATTTACATTTCACGCGTTTTGTGGGCTTGACATCACATGTGATGGTTTAAGATATCTAGTCGATACTAAATTTATAACTATCCAAACTGTAAGATGCTTTTGGGACAACGTATAGAGTAATGGGATTTCCATGTTTTCAAATAAATAATTAATAAGTTTACATTTGCACAGATTTGTTAAAGGAAATTAATCTTTCTCAGTTGTGTCGCAAGTGATAGCACAGAATGGTATCTGTTATGAGAAAATATCAACGTGTTATGGTCTCCATAATATCTTAATGTTATCTCAAGTTAAATGTAAACTCATGCTAAATACAGTACAGTAATCTGGTTTGATGTGTGTTGCACATCCGAATCGAGCTACTTATTAAAGGTAGCAAATTTGATTGTGTTAGAATGTTTGTCATGTACAATGTTCGTTTTACATGATTTACTTGATTTGTGTTTAGCCGTTTTAATGTAGCACTGTATAATGTACCATCTGAAAGACTGAAATAGATGTAATGAAAAACAACCAAAACATTCTTTCAAAAAAAAATACTTTCTTCCTCAGAAATATAAACAGAGTTACAAAAAGATAATATGTCTAAAAGACTGTAATTTGTTATAAAACAACATTAATTATTATTTTCTTTGGAGAAACTGCAGCAGTGAAGAAATTAACAGATAGCTTTTCACACTGATATTAAAAACAATCAGCACGATATTCCTGTAGTAGCTGGTATTATTTGTTTGTTGTTTTCAGAGATAGTTATGTTAACAAGTTGAAGCAGCAGGAGGAGATGAAGATAGTGCGAGAGCAAAAGGAACAGAGGCACGAAGAAGAGTACAGAAAAAAGGAACAAGATAAAGGTACAGCATATATTTAATCTTGTGAAAGACAAAAGTGTAAATGATAATGTGGCTATATTTTTTATCTAAATTCAAGTGCGTTATCTGTTTCTATACTACTGTGTATAATCTTTATACGCAACCTTTGAATATAAGAGGCCTAGCATTGCCAATTTGAGATGAATTTTGACAATTTGACCTTTAGATGACCCTTTGACCTGAAGATCAGCTCGTCTCAGTGTGGGAGTTATCAAGTTATGACATAAATTCTCAATATCATGTCCTGCCTCTGAATGTCTTTGACAGTGTAAAAAACCAATAGGTTTGCTGCTTTGCAACATTATCTTAAAAGTGGCTCAACATTTTCAAAATTCCTATTTCCAACATCAATAATTAAGAGCTATTTAGGAACTTTCGAGAGATTTTGTGTAAGGACTATAAAATGTACTGGGAGCATTTTGCATTTAAAGCAGAAAGTATGACAGTCGTGTTTCCTTGAAGACCTTATTTTAGATACTGGTGCTTTCGGGTTTGGGCTCATATTAAAACTACTGCAACAGCCTAGAACAATGTTAATAATTAAAAGTTTTTAGTCATTGCTACAGCAATAGATTACCATAATATGCATTCCTATTATAATATTCTTGCAAATATAAGATCGAGCAAAGTTTTCTCGAACTTTTATCTCGCTGTTGTATGGGCCTTCGTCCACTAGCACACTATCAACTAATTTTGTGTGTATGCTTGAGCATCTTGATTTCCGTCATTACTTTGTTTAACACATCCCACTGCCATAACATATACCGGATCTGGGTTTGCTTTACATCATATAATTTAAGGTATGTCACAGGATGTATTTACCACATATTTGATGATCATGGCACATTTAGTTCTTTGAGGTATATCAGTGGCACAAAAACTAGTAGTTACTTTTTATTATACAGTGTATGAAATTGAGGCCGAAGACTATAACGCACTGGTTCAGCAGTTTTCACGACATGATGGTGCTATGCATAAAACTCCAAGAGGTGAGGACAGTGCAGAAATCTTTGAAAAATTAGGAGGAACAAAAAAAAAATCATCATATGTGTTACTTGCAGACTAAATCTGTGTAGCTTTTCACATCAGTGGTATTTGCTTCCAGTTGCCAAATTTGAGGCAGCTGTTATGTGAACTGTAGTTGAGAAAAACAGTTGTTATTTTTTGTTAAGTTTTACATAACAGGTTTAATTTTGGAAGTAGCACTATAATGATAACACCCTTTCTTTCAGAGGTTTTTTTTTTTGAGTCAGCATGTGTTGCTAAATTTAGGCAATTCATTTAATCTGTTTTATTTCTAAATTGTAAAGCTCAATGGACTTCAATGGGTATGCAACTTTTTGTTGTAAAAACGTTTAATTTATTTTAAAAACAGCAATAGTTGTACTTACAAATTCAGTATAGCATGATTAATATAAGTTTCACATTATTGAAAATTTATATTTATTAGGGCATATTAATAGAATGCTAATAAGCACATATTTATTTTAATTGTTTGTGTGTTTAGGATGCTAGTGTTTTTAGTGCCTGTTTGTGTTCTGGATCATATCATGCGATGCCTTGCTTGCAATATATTTTTTGTACATGATATATTTTTCTTTATTGAAAAAAATTGCTATCACGCATCATACAGAAATGCTTTGCATGACTTTCTGAGATTAAATTATTGTGAATGTCTGGGAAATTTATTATTAAGAATTCTCTATGCGTAAAATCTTTGTACATTCTTTGCAGTACGAATGTTATCAATATTCTTGGTCTTGTCTTACCACTATCACTTTGTTACACTTATCTATCTTGCTGAATTATGTGATTTGCACTATGATTCTCACTAGTTGCCACATAATTATAATAATATTAATGAAGCCAACCCTTGATTCTATGTTGCATTTTTTGATCTTTGACTTTTTTACTTTGTTATTTATTCGCTAAGGAAATTATTTGTACATTTAATGAAAGATTAAAAGTGTTTACCTTCCTTATTGGTCATAAGTCATACAAAGCAAATTTCATCTCTGTACTGCTGTAAAACTGAATTTTTAAATTTCTTTTGAAAAATGCTAAGATTCTATAATATTTGCTGGCATGCTTTTTTATTCAAGATTGTTTTAAATTTTGGCCGAACTTTCTTTTGTTTTTTTTATTTTGCATGGTTTTGATTGCATGCCTTTTAAATTTTCATTTAGGCTTTGACTCAGATTCCGACAGTTATGAGGAAGAGCACAACAAGTCAATTGCTGGATCATGGTTTCAAAAGAAATATACTCCCGTGCACACTGAAGCGGATGATCAGCGGTATGTGCGTAAAAAGTTACATGGAAACCATAACCAATCACAAAGTAGTCATGCCTCCAAATCAGTTGCAAGCAATGGTGCAAGATCAGTGAATCAAGAGAAAGTTGAGGGTTATACCACTAGAAGTGGAGATAATCTAAGCTCAAGAAACTCTTATGACCATTCTGTCAGAAGTGGCTACTCAGAACATGATACCCATGCTTCCAGCAAGGCATGCAATGTTATTGACACAGCAGGGTCATTTGGTGCAAATGGCACACAACAGGACTATGATCAAGAATCAAGTTCAGAATATGATAGCCAAAAAGAAGAGGATACTGCGCCATCAGCATACCTACAAAAGAAAGATGGAGGTTTGTTTCAACCCCAGGGGAATACTCATACCAGAAAATTCTGGTACTGATATCTTTTGCAATCTAATAGAGTTAGCTGCATGAAGTAGCAAACAACAGTTTTCGTACAGTAGTTTAGATGGCATGAGGAAATTTTTGCTGAGTTCAGTTTAGTTCTGAAATGTGCATGTGGCTTGCTGGCATAATTGTATATTTAAAGAAAAAGGTAATTACATATTACACTAATATACTAGAACAAGTCCTAGAACTTTTTGGTGCTTCCATATGGTTTTACATCACATACTTTTGTCAAGATCATCATCTTTGTGTTATGTCATTAAAGACATTGCTTATATTGTTAAATATTTTTTGAGCATACATTACATTTTAGACTATGACACTGATGATGAGACAGATCAACTACTAGACAAACAGTACAAAACAGAAGCAAGGGTACACATACCAGAGTTACAAGAAAGCCCCATCAATCGAGCTGCTCAGGTAAAAAGCTTGACAGATACATTTTTCGTAAACATTTTCAGTATCCATGTTTAACCTTTCTCTGTTGATACCTTCTGTGATCTATTAAAATTCAGTTCAATCTGCAGTGAACATAAACTGTAACCACTGCAATATGAAATGATGATTTGTGATTGATTTATCATTTGTTATAATGTTTCTAACATTCAGTTTTTTAACTATTCTGACCAAACATACATGTAGGAAGACATGTATAACAGAAACACAGCATTACAAAAAAATACTCCAAAGGAGAAGTTTTTTGAAAGAGTAATGGAGCATTTCACTTTTGTAAGAGTCTGTAAACACTGAAATAGTATAAAGTATGTGGTCTTATGTGATATCTGTTTCATATGTGTGAGTTTAACCCAGCATATTATATGGTGTACTTATTTTTTTCAGAAACGTCGTTCTAAGGCAAAGGAAGGTGAGAAGGTTTCTGAGAAAACATGTAAGCCAGTTATATTATTCTCTAGTTGTTGTAATCATGTCTTGTAATGTGTACAGCATAAGGTGAGTCAAAACAACTAGAGAATACTTAGACCAGTCACTTCATTCCCACATGCTGGTACAATGTCTCCCTTCTTTTGATATTTTATTAACAGTTATCCTACAGTTTCTGTTCTAAATATAACCTGCATATTATTAATAATTTAAAATATTTATTTCTTTGATTACTTTTGATGATCCATGTCTGTGAAATACCTTAGTTTCATTAACATACTTGTAAACATTATTTCCATGTTACGTTTGCTTTGTATTACTAATGACAGATTGAATGGACTGGTCTAATCAGAATAATACACTCTGATAAAACAGTGACATGGGTATAGGCAAAAAATAACATGTGATAGAAGACCATGTACTGATCGAGTGTGTGGATAGTAAATGCTTTATTTTAACTAACTGCACTGGTTCTGCAAAAAAGCTTTATAACTTATTACAAATGTTTTGCTCACCAAGTAGGATTTTTACTCCATACCAAAACCATTAAACAGTTCATACATGCTAACAAAATGCAAGACTCGCTATTTGTCCTCAATCTATATGTCAAAAATTTGACACTGGGCTGTACTGGATGGAGTAATAGTTAAATGTTTAATTCTTGTCATGTTGTATTCTGTAAGAAGCATGAGTGAATGAACTTTTGTGATTGTATTGTTCTAAGTGTTTGCAAACTTATTTTGATTATAATTTTATTTAATTATCATAATTTGTAAACTAAAATTTTTTTGTTAGTTAAATTTGCACGTTATTCTGTAATGTGTTGTCTGCATTTCTAGTTATTCAGACTTGAAGCCATCATAAAATGATGTAAAAACATCATTTTGATTGAATGCAGTTTTGTAGAACATTTGTGTATCACCTTCAGTAATATGTGGTTGCCAAATTTTATTTTAATGTTAGTACTGAGTAGAATTTGATAAAAGGGACTACAGGATTCTGAGAAGGTATAGATTTGGGAAATTTTGTGTAACCGCTGAGGTGAAACCAACACAAAGAGCTAAGTTAGCTATGATAATAGCCAATTTAAAGGATTCCAAGAATTGATTGTACTTTCACCAATATGCAGTGATAAATGCATAAATAAGTCATAGGAAACTGTAAGAAATAGTAAATAAAATGGTGGGTAACCTTTGGCAAAAATGTGAAGATTTGGCATGTTTGATGAGTACTAATATGTGGAATTCTCATATTAAATGCTTGGAAGTGGCAACCCTGGAGATTGTGACTTAATAAATCATCAACATTCTTACTCAAAAGCATACCATGGTAAATCTTCAATGTTCAGTGAGCTCTATGTTGTTTCTGAAGTTTATCGCGACAAGTTTCACTAATTAAAATCATACTCTTTAGACTGAAATATTTTTTTTCTGTTCTATTGCATTGCTCATATTTTCAACACTATTATGTACCTGTCATATGTTGAATTGGTAAGTGTATAGCTGACTACAGTTAGTTATTGTATGCTTTCCCATATTCTAGTTACTGTGGTAAATCCAGGAAATTACTGGTAGAAAAGATGTATTCCATATGTTGTGATTAGATTGTCAGCTTGAAGCATTTTCTGTGATCCAAGTTTTAACATACCCATTCAATATTCATGCTACAACGTAGACACAATGTACATATGTTATACACACCTGGATCTACCTGTGTGCTAGAATTAGTTTTTTCTTTCATGGTGTTTGTGTTTTGGTAGAGGTTCATGTCAATGTGTATGTTTGGAAAGCAATTTTTTTGGAACTTACTGTCATCTTTGTATTTCTACCAACCCATATATATTTCAATTTTATATTCATCTTTGATGAGCTAGTAACCTGTAATCATAATTGGGTTTTGGTGTTGTCATCCCGAAGTTTTCATATTACACAACTTTGAACAGAATTCCATGAAGACAGTGTCTTCTCAAAATTTCTTATCCCGTGTTTTGTTAATCTAATTACTTGCTTTTAATTATTACTGCTAAAGCTTATAATTGTGGTTGTCTTGGTGGTACAACAAATAGCAAGGAATGGGTGTGTGGTATAAGGCAACCACTCGTGTAATAAAGTAATTTATTACGTTTTCACAAGGAATTTTGTTGCAAAATGTAATTCGTTTCATTCAAAATGTAATAAAATATTTTTACTATATTTCGCAACGAAATGATATATCATTTCGTTGCAAAATGTAATAATTATTACATTTTGCAACTTCATTACATGAGTGGTATTCATGATCATATTTCAAAAGTAATACATTATTGTGAACAGCTGTTATTACCTATATAATACTATATTTTAATTTTATTTTCTGTTTAGCAAATTTTTTGATGTAAGTCACTTCTGTTACAAACCAATTAAGTCCATAAGGTGATATGCATTAAATTTGTTTGGTGATTCTAAATGAATGAATTAACTTTATATCTGCTGCATCTGCCTAACTTTGAACTAATAACTGACATGTAACATTTAAATGCAGTGCTTCAAAAACTCACGACTAACAGCAAATAAACTGTCACTACAACATACTGTTACCAAAGAAATGCTTGCTTTTTTTGACACCTTGGACCATTAATTATCGTCCTCTTACTGTTTTTGTAGTTGCTGTGTATGATCCTGATGAACCATCAGTTCTTATTGAGGGAGTGTTATTCCGTGCTCATTACTTGGGCTCCACACAACTTGTCTCAGAAGGACAACCTTCCAAAGCAATGAGAATGTTGCAGGCACAAGAAGCAGTGGGCAGGATAAAGGTAAACACATGTATTTTGCAATCTTTAAGCTCCTGTTGCTTGAGCAAAAGTACCAGTTAGCATAATATTAATTTGGGTTTAATTTCCAGTTGTTCCCTTTGTTTTGGAGTGACATTTGTTACACATCACCTCAAACGGTAGTTGCAGCTATTCATTAATTGGTGCTGTAACATTCATAAATACTTGTGGCGTAAGCTAACGACCAGCTTCATGTCTCACAATAAAATTATACCATGCGCACAAAACCAATAATTAGAACCTGTTTCTAAACAGTTTGCACTTTCAGATCCATACTTTTGCACATATTACTAATTAAATGAAACAAAGAAAACACTCATAAAATAAACATGCTGGATTGTGTGCATGGAATCAATATAAAGCAGCAAGGTTCAATAATATCTTTTTCTGCATCATATTTAATGTGGACTACTGTTACAGTTAGTAGTAATAACAGCATTTTATCTGTTTTGCCCACTGGTTAGTTCTTAATGAGTTATGTGTAGTTTGATTACAAAGTTTAAAATTTGCTTTTAAGTATTCAATTAGTATAGTATATCACACTCTCTGTGTCACCCTGAAATTAGTTTTAACATTTTTAGTGGAAAAAATTATGAACTATTTTTTATCAGTGGGAGTAATATAACACCTAACAGGATTTCAAATTTCATAATTTTTGAATGTCCTGTTTTTTAGAAAAGTTCTTGTTTTACAAATCCCCATTATAAATTCCCTGTAACCAATTGTAGTTTGTGGTTTGACCGCAGCACATGTTTGCCATAAGTAAGCAAACCAACAATCCTTACATGTAGCATTTCATCACATAATTGATGTGTGCGGGGTTCCAATTCGATTTTTATTCATATCATATGTACATGAACGAATGAGTTCACAAACATTCATATAAATTATTACCATTTTTAGTTAATGTCTAAATTAAAGATCACATTCAAATTAGTGGTGCGATCCTATTGTTCTCGTCCTTGTGAAGTGATTTTGAAGGCTTAAGGATAATTATATTAGTAATTGCAAAACAAGAACTTTCCTAAAAAACTGCTTGTTTGAAAATTATTAAATTTAGAATTCTGTTAGGTAGTATATCACTTAATATGTTGATAAAAAAGTTTCAACCCTTTTTTCACTAAAATGTTAAAAATAACATATGAATTCTGGGTGACACGGGACAGTGGGATATGCTTTAGTTTAAAATGTTTGCATTGAGAGTATATTCCACTGTCTTACCTGTATGCAGATGTGTTTAGTAGCTCATATTGTGGCCACCAATATTAGCAGTATGTAGTGCTGTAGATATTGAAGTCACCACCAATTCCCTATTGTTTCTGTGCCCATAATTAATGTAAGCTGAAGGACTAACTGTGTTTTTTCTGTCTTTTCCTTGCTCATTATAACACAAATGTCATCATTCTCTGAAAGGCATCGGTAAGTTAAGTTTGATTTCAAAAAGTTTTTGTTGTATAGTACTGTAGTCTTTAAGTAAGGTGCAAATTTATTTTTGCAAATGAAAAAAATATTTCTATTATTTATGATGCACTAATTACAAATGCTAAAGATATTTTGTTTCTGTTTATATTATGATTAGAATCGATAAAGTTTATGAATAAGTATACAGTCTCGTAGTTTGATAATATATTCAAAATGATGCATCCAGTTTGTCATTTTTAATGAACTCCTGGTAAAAAGCATCATTTAGTAATCTTTACTCATGGTGTTTGTTACAAAAACATTTTTACTTATAAATGAAGTTTTAAGCAGTTATTGTAAAGATGAGATATGTGTTTATTTGATGGAAAGCCCATATCCTTTTGTCTTGTTCTGCCATGAATATTTTAAAAGCAATTAGTATTCTACGTAAATTATGTTTTTCAATACATTTATTTTCACTCCAGAAACTTGGCACCATACATTTTGGTAGAAAGTATCAGGTATACACAGACAACATTTAGTAATATGTATAAATTATCTTTTTTTTGTTTTTACTATATAACTCATTTAGACCCAAGTTTTGTTGTGTACAAATATTCTAGCTGTATTGTTGCACTGAAAAGGGATTTGTATGCAGACCAATAATTTCTTATATTCAAACTTATCTTCTTGACATTTTATCAGTAACAATAGAGAAAGCTTTTGAGCATAAATTTCAGTTTTTCCATGTAGGAATAACATTTTGTGTACAAATCCCAAAAATCTGCATCTTGTGTGCCCTTTATGGATAACTCTTAGTTGGTTCGGAACACTAAAATACTTGGAATATCCATAAAAGGCTGATTTTATACTTTATTACATAATGCATATAATAATAGCATGATAATACTATACCTTTGACAATTACCAAACTGATGTCAACTAACATGGACCATATCTATGTGTTATTGTGCAATAGATCTGGAGCTCTCTGTGCCCTGCCTGATCCTTCTAAGTTCACCCTGGTATTATATCCTAGTTAAGTTTTTTAACACAATTCCAGTTTGTTTATTTTTTTGTTTGGCAGCATATATTTAAGGTTGATGATGACCAATATATTTTTGAGGTACGAGCTAGTTTGTGTTATAATGAGCATCTTTATACTTGTATGTTTGACACTGTTTCCAAGTTTATTAATGTCTGCTATCCTAATTGTGTATTCAATCAACATTAATTTATTATGTAAGCTTATTGGTGACACATATTAAAATCATTCACATTAAGAAGAATAAACATCATCATATCATTAATTAGTGATAAGCTACAAGTTTTTGTATTTCTTTTTTCAATAGACTATTTTTGTTCACAGGGAAGCTAGTGGTCCCGAGCCCTAACTTTCCCAGCATAGACGTTTTGTGAATAAACAATGAACCACATGATTCCATTCACTAAACCAGCTTGCTGGAAATGTTAGATTTACACTGTTCATGACCGGTGGCTCCACCAAGTGCATGCAAATGGTCTTTAATGTGTGTGCATATTGAGCATCATGTGCTGTGCCATGTTTTCAAGTTTCTTTCTCATTTCTAAACAACTTTAATTTTCAGTGTTTGCATTCATATGAATTAGGAGCATGCTTTTACAGTCTTGTGTAAAGGCTATAAATATGCCATATTATTATAGAGTCTTTATTGTATCTTTGTTTCACTTTGAAGATGTTTTGTTTTTAATGTATTTCTCAACAATTTATAATGCAACCAGATTTTTCCTTAATTTAAAATTAATTTGGCATGATACATCACGTCAACTACTTTTTAAGACAGTGTCATTGTTTGTTTTTAAGGCACCAGAGGGAGAGTCACAACCTAGTACAGAAGTAGATTTATTTGTGTCCACAGAGAAGATTATGGTTCTTAATACAGATTTACAGGTAAAAGTTAAGCTTACATAGATTTGCTTTCCTGGTGTTGGTTTCTCAGTGTTTTCCACAATAAAATAAACTTATTTCAGCTTATTGGGGGAAACCTGTAATGTCAAGTTTCTGTGCTGCATGCTGACAAGAAATATGGAATCCTATTTCCTAATACTACATGGGAAATGTGATGGAGAAAATAAGTGCAGTATGGTAACCATGCTGGATTCACTGAGTCGTGTAAAATTTTCCAACTCTTCTGTTGCAGCATGAATTAGAGTTGGTATATTGTTGTCAAGTTTTATTATATTGCAAATTGAATGGTATCATGAAACTGTACAATCTGCATTCATCATTCTCTTAATATTTCAAGAATGTTGGGAGGTTCATTTTTCACTAGTTAAAATACATTGATATAGAGACAGTTAGGAATAACAGTAAATAGTGTTCATTGTCAACTTTATTTAAATTTAAAAATGCTCTCGTAATTTTATGTTATACAGAAAACTGTATGTGAAACTTTTGAAATGCTACTTTTAAATGACAGCTGTTTTGGACTTCATGTCCACATGTATGAATATTTACATAGATATATTAGAAATGCACCAAAATTTATCTTCCACCCATATTTTAAAGTGTTATAGCAAGTCAGAACAGATAGATTTTCAGCCTAGTTCAGATTGTCGAACTGTAGATGTTTGGCAGACATTTTTTTAGCTGGTCAGTATATAATAGCCATAACTATTGGCCATGTTTTCTGTTTGCCATGGAAATCAATATTCAGTTTTATTTTTCTCTTTAGGAATCTGTAAGTACTGTGTAATTATGACATATGAAAGTAACAAATCACATTGTGTAGTGACTTCTAAAACATTACTGCCAATGATAAAACTTGCTTCCATATAATTATTACAATTTATAAAATAAGCACTGCTAACTGACAGCATTTTTATACGACGTCTAGTTATGAATTGTTTTAATTTCATTCACAGCTAAACTAACGTGATGCTTTTTGCAGTTTTATTAATACTAAATGTATAAATTTCTTGATTCATGAAGCACAAAACTTTATCTATTAATGTTCTGTCATAGGCTTGACTATGAATGTGCTCTCATAGTTTCTCTTGCTTCTACCTGCTGTGATTATTTGAATAAAGTGCTTATTTGTTATTATATATGAAATATTGGTTATGACATTGTAGCTGAGATCTTTGTATTTCAATTATTGTTATAATTTTATTATATGAAAATCATTTGCCACAACAGAGATATGTCTATATTATATTATGCCAATCATTGATTTAATTATTTATAAAATAAAACATATATGCAAATATGAAGTTGTTAATTTACAGGAAATCATGATGGACCATGCATTACGAACCATCTCATACATTGCTGATATTGAAGATATTGTAGTTATAATGGCGAGAAGACGCACAGTGACTACCACCACTGAAACTGGGACACAAAAACGTCATACTAAGATAATCTGCCATGTATTTGAAACGGATGAGGTAAGATCAGTAGGAGATGATAAATGTGAGAGATACTCTGCAGCATTGTCAACCCCATCATAATATTTGTGTCAAGTTGCAGTCTGATATCCGCAGGGGTTACATTGCAGGAGTATCAAGTTACATTCTGTTATCTGCAGTGGTCACTTTGCAAGAATGTTAAGTTGCATCCTGATATTTGCTGGGATTATATCTGCATGGTTTCCTTTAAAGTTTTGTCAAATGACAGAATTAGTGTTATGTCACCATGAAATATATGATTATTGAAAGCTTCATAATATATTCGTAAGACTTTGATTCCATTTCTTTTATATAGGCTCAGCTTATAGCTCAGTCCATTGGTCAAGCATTTCAAGTTGCATACATGGAATTTTTAAAAGCTAATGGTATAGAAGACCCTGGATTCCTTAAGGACGTAAATTATGAAGATGTATTAAATCAACAGGAAATGTTTGGAGAAGAATTAACACTCTTTTCTAGTAAAGAAGCAGAGAAAGAGGTAAATCATAAAAAATGCATCTTATTGGAAATAAATTTCTATGATTTCCTGTGTATAGTCATTATTGAATAGGACCTGTTTGTACAACATTTGCAGTTGCAGTTTTTGCAAGTAAAATTTTTCACTGTAATAGAAAGGTTTGTTAACTTAAATTTCAGGATTTATGTTAAGATGTAATGTTGTGTTCTTTGTGATGACTAACAGGTTATTGTGCCAAAGATCAAAGGAGAAGCATTAGGTGTAGTAATTGTGGAGTCAGGCTGGGGTTCCATGGTCCCTACAGTGGTCTTGGCTAATATGTCACCAACAGGAGCAGCTGCTCGATGTGGTCAGCTTAACATTGGTGATCAAATCATGGCCGTCAATGGAGTAAGCTTGGTGGGATTACCATTGTCTTCATGTCAGAATCAGATTAAGGTTAGTAATTGTCAATTATCAATGATAAAATTAAGCTTACAATCAGTGCTTGACATGTCAATTTCATCGTTTTTAGCAAACTATGGTGGAAGCTGAAAACTAAATACTTTTAAGGTAAAGCTAGTCTCATTACACAGGGTTCGTACAGTCTTGAAAAGGGTCTTGAATTTTAAGGGGTTTCTTGAAAAAGTCTTAAATTTGGTTCAGCCTTGAAAAGGTCTTGAATTTTGGCCAA